>JAECUM010019904.1:0-47264 GCA_016617855.1 Megalonaias nervosa
TATTTGTGCCCGGGTAATGTCCATCCTCCTTTTGGTTTCGGTAACTTACCGATAAATTTATGTATATCCATCCGAAAACCAATTACTTCCCGGAGATTGCAGGATTGACAATAAGTAACAATTTTATCTTGTTCTATGCAAAGATCTTTATCACAACCACAATTACAACTTCGACTCATTATTATTTTAATCATCGACTAAAATAACTCTATCCACACCAGAACCCAACGACGGAGTCGTCGGCGATGAAGTTGTAGAAGAAATAAACACACATTTTCTTCTACCGCAAACGGTACAAATACCTTTTAGCATCGTTCTGTTATTTTTTGTTTTTTCTATTTTTTGGTCTTTGTTAGGCGTTTTAGTTTTACATTTTAGGCAATACGTTATGGTTTGCGACATATTATATTCGATTGTCACACAAAATTTAATGCTATATCATCGTTGTTTTTGCTTGAGTGCCTGTCAAATTGTAAAATAAACTTTAGAAAATCGGGATCTCTTGACATCTGCCGGATAAACATAATACAATAATAACCATAAGCTGATGTTCCAATCGGCTGTAGGTGATTAGACGAATAATTGATATTTTAAAAATTTTTAAACATATATTTTTTTAATAAAATCACTCGGAGGAAGTCCGAACGAATCAAAATTATTATTGTCGTAAACAGCAACCCAATGCGTACCAGATCCATCATCGAAGTTTTGTATGTTAATGATACACGAACCACCTGCTGGTATATTATCAAGTTCATCTATGGAAAATACACTGCGAAATCCGTTTTTGACTTCGGATTTTAATTTTTCAAGTAAATCAAAATTACTCAACGCGACCGTCGCAGACGTCGTCAACGGCGCCTGGTCCCTGGTAATGTCATTCCGCGTCCGATTCCTAGTAGTTTCGGAAGTAGACTTCCCGCTAATCCTGGTAAAAGTGGAGCGACTGGAATAAATCCTCCTTGTTTTGTATTCCTTGGCGACTTCGACTCTGTCGTTTTCTTTTTTTGGGGGGGTTGTTGACGATCTTGCCTTTTTAGCTGACATTATATTATTTATTGTTACATAAAACTACATCACTGACGAGGCAGTCACAGCGATTTTTATCGCCGACGATAGATCTGTTTGATACCGTCTCCGGAGACCCCGTCTCTAGATACCGCCTTTTTAGTAGCTCCTGATACTGCCCCTGATGCTGCTGCTAGTCCCAGTGTTCCTAGCACAGGTAAAATCTTTGGTATTGCGCTAGCTATTACAGAAAGTGCTGGTCCAAGAAATCCGCCATGTTTTGACATCGCTGTTACTTGTGAAACAGATAGTTTAATTACAAACGGTTTTCCTGAGATCGCTTTGCGATAAAGTTTATCGATTTGTTGTTGCGGCAACATTACTTTAACCGCTGTTTTATTTGAAGTTGCCGGAGATATCATTAAAGAAACAGAACGGCGTTTAGCAACCGCTGCTGATAATTTTTCAACTTGACCGGGCGCTAGGTATATTTCTCGAGTTGTGTACTCGGTTTTCATTATATCAAGGTTGTTAGATTAAACTTGTACAGTCATTCTTCCTTTAGTCGCGTAAATTATCAAGAATCTATCACTGACGGCTAGCGCGTATACATTATACTGCTCAGCTGGAACCACACCAAGCGTCCAAGTAACTTCAATATCAGCTGTAGATCCTATAGCTCGTTCGGATTGTTTTGATACGTTGAAGTAAAAGATTGGATATAGCGACCTAAATTCTTCGACAGATATTTGGCTTCCACTGTCAGCGTCCTGATATTTTTGTATTGCTTCCATGAGTACATGTAAGCTCGTGTAACGTTTCTTGTTTCAGCAAAGTTACATTCCATTGCTCGTTCGGGATATTGTTTCAAATTTATCCAAACAAAGATTCGCCTGACATCGGGGTTATCAAATACGGAATTGTTCATTTCTTGATTACCGCGACACGCCTGTCGTTGAAATACGACAAACAAGTGTCGCGGTAATTGTTCGCTGAGAGCGGTTGTAACACGCCACGTGTAATCAGTTGCGTTAGGAATTGCTGTTTGATAATTTTTTTTTTCTGCTGGAAATATATCTTTTTTGTCTTCGCGGTCAACGTCCACTCGAGTTCCATGATCTTATTTGTCGATGGAACAACTCGTGGCATCCATAACGCTGATCTTGTAATAACAAACTATCATCCAGCTACTCCATCAGCATGCATTATACAATCGTTTTGTTGTGCTCGATCTAAAATAAGAGTATGTTTTAGTCCACGAAAAACTTTGTTGTGATCGCAACAAAATCCAAATATTGTGCTCAACGGAAGCATCGTTATTTGGCGAGATTCTGCGGCAAACGCTTTTCTTTTAGCATAACCTCATTATATTCCTGTCGCCGTAATCTTGCGACCGCTAATCTTATTGCTTCACCAATATTCTCAGCTGTATTACCAGCTGCATCACCGATTAGATTAGTGTTATCTCGAGCGGGAGCATCAGCACCAGTACGGAATTCGCTTGAAACAGCTGTCCCGAATGAGGTATCTTTAAATCATATCATGTTAGTGGCAACTAATCTCGAGTGATTATCGCTAAACGAGACGATGTTAAGTATTGTGCTTGCTACGGGCAAGTGCATCGAAATATCTTCCACGGTTTGATTGGCTAACTGGTATTTAGCACTTCTAAACAAACTCCAACCGTTATTGACAAGCGCAATTTCTGCACCAGCTGAAATAATTACCGCCAAGTGTTGTTAATACTTGACCACCTACTTCTAACACCGCCTTATGCGGCAATAAAAAACACATCCTCATTTCTTGTGTTAAAAGTTCTAACTCCAGCCTTATTTGGTTCATTTGAGTTTTCATCGAGATACTCGACGTATTCGAATTTTGTTACAGTATCGTCAGTATCATGTTCTTCGGCAAGATCAAGATAATTTTTAGCTGACATTATTTTATAATAGCCACACAAAATTGCAAAGACAACGTCGTCGGCGACTAAAAAGCAGCAGGAGTCATTGGCTTTGTTTTCTTTACAAGTTTACGTATTACTTCTTCACCACGCGGTGATAATAATTTTTTAGTGGTAGCTATCATAGCTCGTTTTGTTTCTTTTGTTTGTGCAATATCTAATACTGCTTGTTTTATTTCCACATCTGAAGGTGGGCTGCCTTTAATTTTATCGGCGATTTTTTGTCCGACTGCAGTGCCGGCCGCAGTCGCAGAAGATTTTCCTGCGTCAAGTGCAATTGGTGCTACATTACGCGCTATTCCTGGTATATTCTCCGCAATTGTTGTAAATATATTTCCAAAAACTCCACCTAAAATTTTTCTTCTATAATTTTTTCTTCGTCTCATCTTGTTATAAAATATAGGTTTACAAAATTGATCGCACAACAACTTCAACAACTATGTCGTCGCGCGTAGGTGTAAGTAATACGTGACAACTTCATTGTTAAGATCTATTTGTCGCCCAGATTGATCTGTTAGTTGCATTGTTATACTCGTTATTTGATTTTCAAGATTAATCGGATCGTATATCAATTGTCTAGGAATAATTTGCATCAGTGATCCTGGAGGAACATCTGGTGAAAAACTATAAATAGTTTGACCTTGGCTCTCTAACGCTGAATAAGATCCTAGTGCAATAGAACAATTGATTAATATTGTATTTACTTCTGTTATGTTAACGGGTAAATCTCCATCATACGATATACTTTGTTCTGCAACACTGCCATATTATTGATTAAAACCAAGCAACGATGCGATACTAGTCGCTGGTGAAACATAGATTATCAAATTATTTTTGTATCGTGATTCTAGCTCGAAGTGTATTATAGTTCGGAGTTAACTCAAAATTGTCCGCAGCGGCGTTGCCATCGGCTCCATTTTTTATTAGTTCTTTAATCGTTTTATTAAGATCAGTTATGTTATACGCTCTTTGAGGTATTTTGACTGTTACCCACGCGCCAGGATTAAATGTAAAGTCGTCGTTGACATTTGATTTTACATTTGCCATTGAATGCCATATCGTAGAAGAAATTAATCCAATTTCGTATTGTTTATTTGGATCTAGTTCTATTGGCGGATTGTAATAGACAGAAAAGTTTGCGCTGTTTTTTGTCGTATGTGACGAATCGAGTAATAATGTCGTTGATGTTAGTGACATTATATCAATGTTGTTAGATTATTTTACGCGATAAGATCACTGTGTAAAATTTGGTACTCGGATGGTGTTAGTAATCCACTCGATCGAAAATGATCTAATATATCAATAATCTCATTGTCGATTTCAGTGCTTTCATTACCAGCTTCTTTCGATGATATCAACAATATAAGTCGGTCAACCATTTCAGCGGTGGATACAAAAACTTTAACGCCAGATCCGGTCGTTTCCATTTCCTCTGGTAATCTTCTGTCTCGTTCGCTTTCATACTTATCATTAAACAGTCTTTTGAAAGGCCATGCTTTACCATAATCTCCTGGTCTACTTCGATACTGTGTTGCTGTTTTAAGCATTACTTCAGCGATAATTCCTTCTCTTATAAAATCATGTGCTTTTAATAAATTCCTTTCATCTTTTTTTTTTTTATTTCTTTATCAGTATATAAACCAGTTTCAATAAATTTTTCTAATTTTTCTGTTAAATTATTATATTTTTCTGCTGGCCAATTTCGAATATTGCCAATGTTTTTGATATTATATTAACCAATAAAATCATTATATTCTTCATTTAATATTTTAATACGTGCATTTTTTCTATAAAATCTTATCTGATTTTCGATAGGCATTATTTCTACGGTATCTTCAGTCATTATTTTTTGTTTCTCAGCTAATTCCTTAGTTTGCTCTGACAAATTCTCTGTTAACCTCTCTATCTCGGCTGGATTAACCGTTATTTATGCAATAGCATGTTAAAGCAAAAGAGGGTTGTTTATTAATCTGTCAAATTCATCCTGTCGTGCAATAGGATCAGCAATATTTCTAACAAGTTCCTCTACGACTTTTTTAGTTTCTTCTTTCGATCTTTCTCCTTGTAAACCTAACAATCGTTTTTCTTTCATTTTTTCTAGTTCTTCTGAAGACAATGTTGATATTTCTGGTTGTTTGCCAATTACTGCTTCAGTAACCGGCTTAAAAAATTTGGTGGTTTCTTCTTCTGCAACGTGTTGTCCACTCCGCGCTTCTTGCACTCTTTTCTTAAAAGCAGCTCGAGTTTCAAGAAATTTCTTTAGTAGTTCAATTCTTTGTTGATGTTTATCCATCTGTTATTTTTATACGCATTTACCTAGATAAACTCATTAATACAACAACGAAACATTTTAGTTGGATCACGCGCTAGTTTATCAAATAAAAAGAAATTGTATTTGTCTTTGGTTGCCCGATGATATAATTATTCTTACAATATTTCTTACATCAACATTATCTAGCCCAGGAACAGTATAAAACATCCCGTATTTCGCCGAATAAATCTGTCGACGTTATAAAACCCTTGAGCAAGATAAATTGAATTACATTTTTTGTTACGAGATAATGAAAAGTATGATCTAATCTTGTTCATCTCCTCGTTGTTTAGAGGGATATCATCAAACACAATTATTTTATGTTCGGACGAATCAAGTTTATCGACAGGAATTAAATCTTCCGGTTGTTTTATTAAAAATATATCATCGCTCATCGTTATATTCGCTCAATAACTCGTACTTGTCCTGCTGAGGATTTATTGTGTAAAGATACGCACGATCGTAGTTGAAGTTATCGTTGAACAAAAGATTTAGCAATAAATTTGTTTTACCAGATCCTGTACGACCAACAATAAGATAATGGCAATTTGGAAGTTCGTTGTTGTGTTTATGCTTGATTAATCGTTCGTATCAAAATTTAATATCGTTGACTGCGTTATTGTTGTTGTTATATAATTTTATGTTATACAATTTACATATTATGAGTTATTACGCAAAGTTTGGAACAAAGCTTACTGCTGACGAACCAACAATAACTACTGATACGTCATCGTTCGTCAAAAAACCGGTGATACAATGACAGGAATTTATTGATGTCAAATCAACGAGTACTTGGACTAGAAGTAGATTATCCACCACCAAAGGTTGATCTTACTCAAGCGGTAAGTTACTCACAACTAAAAACATTCGACGATAATAAACTATCATTGACAGGAGGAAATTTAAACGGTAACTTAGATATGTCAGGGTAACAAATTATTAATTTGGAGACCGCATACCCACCGGCAAACTTAAATCAAATCCAAGCGGTAAGTTATTTACAGTTGAAGTATGTGGATGTCAACAAGCTTGATAAAACCGGTGGAACGGTTATAGGTAATATTAATATGTCAAGTAAAATAATTATCGGGTTGGAAACCACGTATCCACCAGCAAATGTTGATGATGCACAAGCGGTGAGTTATGCTCCGCTAAAATCTGTTGACAATAACAAGCTCGATAAGGCCGGCAACACAATGACTGGTAACCTGATAATGAGTAATAACTCAAAAATAACTGGATTACCGATAACTTCGTCACCAGTTGATGATACTGATGCTATTAGTTATGCGCAGCTAAAAGGAGGACTCGCCCCGTATTTAAGACAATCTGGCGGGCCAATGTCAGGCAACATAAATACGAGAAACAACAAAATAACAACAACATATGTTCCAGTCAACCCTAATGGTCTGACGAAAAAAGCATATGTTGATAGTATATCTAGTTTTGGTGTAAAACAAACCAAAATCAATGCTGGGTATATTCCAACATTTTTTAAGGCATCTGATAGCCGAGCTGGGTTTGAGGTAAGCGCATCAACACATTATCCTGAAAATTATCCTCGTCATGCTTTCTCTGATAGACAAGAATGACGACTAACGGAGAAAACAAATACTTTTGGATCAAAATCAAATGTCCCGTTGCAATTGCTTTTGGCAATTTCATTTGCGCGGCCTATTAAACTCTAGTGTTGGGGGAATTTATAATTGGCGATTGGAAGGATCAAACGATGATATTAACTGGACAACATTGTATAGTGCAACAAATATATATATTTCAAAAACTCAGTATTTTACAATTTCAACTGAGAATACTGTTAACAAGTACTTTTATTTTCGAATTTATGTTGTCGCTGATGAAGATCCGTTTCCGGGATTGACAGAATTTCAAATATACACACTCGATGATCAAATTTAATCTAATATTGTATAATACATGTCAGAACCACCAGTTATAACCGTTGCAAGAGAATATTACGATAATATTTTTAACCTAGACAAAGATGATTGTAAAAGAGATCTTAGCGACGAATCAGTAGCGAGAAATAAAATCCATTTTACGAAATATTTTAACGTTAAAAATTTAAGTACTAAAATATCAGAAGAAATAATTAATCTTGTTCGCGTTAGGTATATGCGAGGACCACAGCTGAGAGAAGCAATAAACGACTTTGATATCATAAATAGATACTGTCATCCTAATGATTGTCTAGAAGAACCAAAAAAAGTTGAAATCCTGCTGAAAAAAATATTGCTTGAGCTTGACAAGGAAAATATTGATATAATAGTCTATCAAATCTAATGAAAGCACGATCTTATGGTGGAAGAGCTCAGGAAGAAAAACGAATAAACGAAAATCATGATCGTATCAACAAACTAGCGGAATCTAAAAAAATACTTTTATTAAGAAACGAAAAATTATACAATAGTTTATTAAAGCGAGCAATTTTCAAGCATCTCGGTATGTACTACCACGACAAGGAAACCGTAGTTAAAATCACTACTTTAACAGTGAATACAACGTTGATTATTAAGGTGTACTAAAACACAACTCTACCAATGATACGTAAAAAAACAGACTTTGATCTACTTATGATTAACAAATCTCTAGGGATAATCAAAGATCTTAACGATGAAATTAATAATTTCAGTGATGTTGAGCGAGAAAAGTTTTTTGAAGAAGTCGAACAAACAAGGTTGGAAGAAAAGATTGATTCTTACTACGACATAAGTGAAGAATATGATGTTCGACTTCCACCGCTTCAACGCTCCAGACAACTGTCAATACGAAATTATTACAATGAAATCGAGAAAATGCTCACGAAACCATATGAAAAATTGATGTTGAAAGTAGCTTCTGTTATTGGTCTTCTCACAATTGAACGAGACCGATTCCGAAAAGTAATGCTAATAAATTTTATAGTCGCGTACGCAATTATCAGACAACATCTTGTCCTCAAAAATTTTACATTGGATCAAATAAGCTTGGTGCTAGGATTTATTAATGAAACAGAAAGAGAACACGGTAATTTGGTAAATAAAACAGATTTATATGAACGTGAAGTAGAAAACACGTTTGATTCCTACAGTTGGTTACAGAAAAATGAGGTATTAACAGATCAACGATACAATAATACTTCGTCTGATGTATATGACAAGTACAGAGATTTTATAGCTGATCCTAACAGTAATAAGTTCCGTGAGTTTCTTGGTTCAATTGTTGATACTAGAACTTTTGTCATTGCATAAAAATTGTAAACAAATATTGTATATTGAAAAAACAGATCATCGATTTCAATCATGTTTCAGAAGAATTTCCAAAACAGAACGTAGATGATGCACTAATGCAATATTACAAATTTTATCATAAAAACCTTTGGTGTGTAAAACACTGTTACAAGCATTATATTAGAATACTTCGAGTAATATCATATTTACTACTGCTAATGACTGGCTCTGGTATAATCTCAAGTGGAGGATCATTAAACCATTTTTATTAATAATATCCAGTGTTGGTGTTTCTCTTGCAACAGCGTATAAAAAATTGAGCCTCGACTTGAGACTAAAAATAAAGCCTGCAAAACTGCAAATATCACTTTTAAAAAAAAAAATACTTTATCAAATACGATCTTATTTGCGAGGTGTAAAATATGATATGGACAATTTAATATGCGAGTTTCGTATTATTGACAGTTTGTTAACAGATATTCTACCAATGAGAGTTAGCAGGTATGAAAAAGATTATTTTAAAAAATGGTGATGATAGGGTATGAAATTTTATCTAGACTTTAAAAATAATCTCAAAGTGCAAAGCAGTTCGAAATAAAATTTTATCTAAACTTTATAAATAAAATCAACCCCTGCTCCGTGTCGATGGGATGGGGCGGTCTTGTTGGAGATAGAGTCCTTGAGCCAGAATCCTCTTGTGGTGGAAAAAAAGTATAGTTGTTGGGAGAACGATGGATGGGAGTCTCTGGGATAGGGAAATCGTACTTAATGAGAGTCTCCAGCACATGGGGATATAGTCCTTGAGCCAAAATTTTTATTATCATCTACTACTACCTTTTCATTAAATCGCGCAAATGATGCAGACGAACTTGTCCACATCACATCAGTGTATATTTTTAACATCCGTATTTCTCGCGGCTTTAGTTACAGTCGACTGAATGGTTCATTCGGCGATATGTACACCGTATGTGTAAAACTGCAACCCTACCTTCTGTTTGCATTTCTTGCTCGTGACTAAATACAGCCGATTTATCAGATACAGCAACTAACCAGATGTTACTTCCGCTCATTCGCTTATTTTAACGTTTCCGTTTTTTTTTAGTCATGTGACTGATTTTAGAGTCCAAGGATTTTATAAAGGAAACTTTAAGCGAACGAGCCGAAGTTGCATTGGATTGTTTGCTGTTCGGATGGAACAGCAGTATGTAGCCAAAAACATCGAAATGGCCACAGGAGGATTTGACCAGGAAATATTGTATGCATGTCGCTGAAATGATTATTCGGCCGACCGTAACTCACGAGCCGCGTGAATTGCAGCTGTCTACAAGGTATACCGATGTGTTGATGACACATTTATCTGCATCATTTGTGCGATTTAATGACTTGGTGTCATCACACCTTTACTGTCCGTAAGTATCGGCACAGGTTTGGGGGTTGATTTTGTTGTTTTTGCGGGGTTTTAGTTTTTTTGTTTTGTTTGGTTTGGTTTGGTTTTTTGGGGGTTTTTTTTATACTAGTGATCGACCGAACGTGGTTATTATGTTATGATGTCAATAACATGTTTGTCCACATCTTACTAATTTTGTTACATTAATTCCAGTTGTCCACCGTCTACAGTTACCAAACTTTGTGGTCGGATTGGACTTACGGTAAGGAAGAACCATATCGATTTTGGTATAAAAATGTGGAGGAACGCTGAACTGTGTGTCCGAGTACAGGTGTACATACAGTCTTAAATGGGCGTTGATGTTTACGTTACAAAAGATGAAATTATTCGGAAAAAATATTTACAATTGAATTTCATAACGTTGATCATTCATCGCTTAAAAACTGTAAATTACACACACGTTCTCATTATTAGTATGGGTAAAAGTAATAGGCCTAATAGTATTAACTCTGACCTGCACAGTTGTCCAAGCTATCTTTATCGCGTTGTAAAATACTGTAAACGAAAAAAAAATTAATAAATAATACTGAATAACAATTAATAAACATTAAAACGTGTGACTGAACCTTCAAATCAAATTTTGAATAAATTGTTTTTCATTTTAGCAAAGAACTGAGGATCTATAAAAGTTCAAATGTATATTTGCGATCGTTTTCATTCAAATACGAATGCTAGCCCAGTAGTAAGGAGGAGAGAAAAGATGATGTGCAGAAAATCAGTAATATCAGCAGAAGAAGATCTTATTCCATTTTTGAAATCAAGCAAGGACAGTTGTACTAGATTGTACTAGATTTATTATAGTAGTTATCGGTTCACAAGATTACAAATGAAGATCGCATAACTTTCTCCGGGCAGGTGAGAATTTAAAATGGCAATTTATTTCGAGTAACGCATTGTGTAACCACTCATTTACCACCAGCCATCCTTTTATTTGTACGGTTGATATAACGTAATGTCATTGTAATGTCAAAGCAGTCATTTACATGTCGTTTTAATGAATAAGAATATTAAGAGGCTCGGAGAAAAAAAGTACAATTACATTTTGCAATTTGCTCAACATGTTCAGGTGTTAGTAAATAATTCATCGTCGACTATTCCGGTAATGCAGGAGTGACAATGTCAATTACGTGAACAACACCCAAGGGCAGAAAAGTTGTCATTCTCTTAAAAGATGGTTCTTCAGTTGTAATTAAATAACCTAGGCTTGAGATAAGAAAGAGAGAAAGACAGACCTAAACGGTAGAGCTGGGTACGAAGAAAAGTTGTACCGCAGTATACTGCGGTATTTCTGAACACCACGATATACCGCAATTATATTAGGAAGCAACATTATACTGCTGTTGGGCAGGGACCTGGGCCTTTTCTGAATTTCAGTCTCTCAATAGCTGGACAAAATATCTTGCTCTGATTTTTATCAAAATAGACATATTATATCAGTTGCATTATTTTTTTTAAAGAAAAATAATTATATTGAGATTAATTTTTTTAAAAAAATCTCTCAGCTAAAAAGAAATCGCAGCCCCTTCCCCCCACCAGAAAATTAAATGGTAACTACTTTATATTTTAGATGAATTTTATATGTGTATGTTAATTCTTGCATAAGCTGTAATCCAAAAACTAAGTAAACTGGGACCATTAACCTGGCACTATAGTTGACACCCTATAAAAGACGTTGTACTGACATTAGAGAGCCTGTTGACAAAAAAAAAAGAAGTGTTGAAACTGAAGCCTTCAAGATACTTGCTACACCGTTGTAATGATTGGCAGGAAAACTTTGAGCGGGATACCAACACCGGGGCAAGAAATTTATCAGAGAGGGCTAATAAACTTAAAAAGATGAGAAAATATTTAGTAGACTTGAGAAATTACGTTAAATTCAAAAACAGAAAACAACCGCTTTCCTAAAAATTGTAAATATCTAAAAATGCCATTTTGTGTTGGTATTTTGTGTGAGTCTTTTAATCTGAATTTTTATCCAAAAATTAGATTTGGCCCAAATATCTTTCACATTATCCCATTCGGCCACCACGTTGGCATGCTTCACACCTATCAATCGTGTAATTTAAGGATCATGAATATAATTATATATGTAATATGCAAAATCAATTTGAGACAAATACAGCTGTTTTCCAAATAAATCTTGCTTTATTTTATCATGACATGTAGCACGAAAACAATATTCATATTTATGTTTTATATGATTGCTGAATCTGTGCGACGTTACGATCGGACCAACGCATGCACGCAACGAAAATCACGCAAAGCGTTTGGGAAATATCAAATAGTTGTAAGTAGTGAATGGGGATACTTTAGGGTCTAGGGGACTTCTATGTTAAAAGTGGCTGTTTGTACTATAGGGTCTATGGGAATTTAACATGGGTGGGATACTCTAGGGTCAATGGGAATCTAACATAGGGAATCTATAGCGACAATGGGTTGGAACTGTCTAGGTTCAATATGAACTGGAGAGCGGTGACGTCACGGTACTTGACACTGGCAACAATGTTGCAAGTGGCTGACCTCAATCGGGAGGAACAGTGTGGCAAGGGCTGACCTGAATACGCATTACGCTAGGGACCAATAGAGACATAGACATAGAGACGTGGTTAGAGACAGGGTTAGAGATATAGACAGAAACATAGACTTACATAGATTTATCGACATAAATCTATCACACACAAAATTGACTAAAAATTGTTTTAGGCAAGAGAGAATAGGCATCTTTTAGAGACAATGGATAGGCTCTGAAAGGTCCTTTGGGTTTCTTCTTCTTTCTCTTTTTCTTCTTCTTCTTCTTCTTCTTCTTCTTCTTCTTCTTCTTCTTCTTCTAATTTTTGTCTTGTCTTTTTCTTTGCCACCAGCACCATATCTTCTCCACTATATTCTTCTTCTTCTTTTTTTTCTTATCCTTTTCATCCTCCTCTTCTTCCTTCGCCTCTATCTCGTCTTTTTTCTCTTTTCATTTTCCTCTTCTTTTTCAAGTTTATCATTGTAAGCTCTGATTTTCTCTTTTCCCTCTAGATCCTTCTTTCCTTCTTTTTGCTTTTTGATCGGTGCTTTTAGTCTTTCTTTGGCGCTTCTTAAATTGTTGATTTCCATCTTTACACGACCTATAACCCCCATCAACTCTCACCAACATTTCCTCCACCATTCCCAAATCATCTAACACCTCCTGCAACTTGTTCAGTTTCTCCAACATATTACTGGCCATCTTTGTTATTCAGACTTGAACGGCGCGAATTACTACTAACTAGAATTAAAGTCGCTTTCGCTCAATCGAGCATTTGCGACCGGTTTAGTCTTGTCGAACAAGATTTTTAATTAGTCGGGGTTGTAGGAATGGTGCACAACAACTACAATCCCGCTTTTATGTCTGCACTACACACTTCTTAATTATAGGCGGGAGGAAAGGGACCCGGGGAGGGAGGCACACCCACAGTTGGTACTACCTGAAACTCCTTATATGTCAAATTTAACCCAGTTGTACTAATGGGTATTCCCTATTGCCAGTTCTGTGTTTGCCACAATCGAAATTAGAGTCACATGTAATCTGAAGTTTAAAATTTTCCTATTTGTCCTATACTTTGAATTTAGCGTACTAAGCGTACATAAAGTTCTAATACTATCTTACTCAAATGCAGTCGCAGCGATTGTAATACATTTCTGTCAATATTAGTCTGTAAAAGTGACATTTTGAACGGTCAGCAAAAGATTGGATTCGTTCAATCGATTCGGGTTTCTAAATCAAAATAGAAACCCTCAAAATAAGAGGCATTTGTTTAGTAATAGCCCTTACAAGGGCAGTCCATAAGTGCGGCTTGCGTCGCTGTTCCGGGAATGCCTCAAACCCGTGTAATGCAGTCAAATGGTTAGCGGCTTCTATCAGTGTGTTCAGTGCTTGTTCATGGACGGCATCATTGTAGTACTGGTTAAGTATGCGCACCCCGAACTGCCACTGCTGGGGCCTCTGTTTCATGGTTTGGAGATGTCTCCAGCCGATGTATTTTACAGCACTGACAAAATTTTGAGCTTTTTTTAAGGCGTCTAGTGCAGCTTCTAGCCCGAGTTCCAGCAATTGTTGTTTATCTGGGTCGTTTTCTTCTTCCTCAACTGTTTCGTCAGAACCACTTACTTCTCCTTCATCCTTCTATTCATCTTCGCTTTCCTCTGTTTCAGATATAGGTATACTGCATTCAGTTTGTATTTTCACGTCCTTGCTGTTTTCCTGCCGTCTTGGTGTTTGTGTCTGGGTTCCTGTGGAGGAGACCTTGCTAAGTTCCGGGGGTCTTTGTCTTTCCGGTAGAGGTCCAGGTGTCGCAGTTGAGTGGTTTGCAGCCTTTAATAGGGCAGCTTTCCTGCTCTCTTTGCGCTTTCATTTCTGTTCCGTCTACTTTCGCCATCTTCCCCAGGATCAACGATATTTCGGTCCGTCCCTTCATTCTTGTCCCAGACTAGTAGTAATGTTATTCTTTTTTATTCCAGCTCTAAGGCTCCAACTATCTGCTTGACCCTTGCCTAGGGCTCTAATGGCCCGTAGTGCTGGAGTAGGAATTATTGCATTGGCTGGCAACCATCGGTGTCGCGCCCTTGCTATCTGAGTTCCATTGCGGTCTGCTTACTAGCTCGTCTTCCACGCAACTGAATGAATGATGGCGCGAATGACTGACTGACTGACTTTTAATTATGGTCGCCTTCGCCCATTCGGGCATGTGCGACCCGTTAATTCCCACTCCGTGAGATCTTTAGTTATTCGCACGGGGGTGGGGGTGGGGGGAGTTGGAATCAGTACCTCACCCCCGCGCGCTTTAATGTGAGCACCGCTCACTCGTCAGCTTGGTCCAGGCGGGGCAACGGAGGAAAGGAAAAGAAGAGAAACCCCAAGACTCCACAGGAATTTTGAATCAGTGGTTATTGTCTCTCTGTGCTCTGCATGGTTCTCTGACCTTATTTTGACATCCGCGTCCCGTCGGTGTGTTGAGCTGTAACTGCTATAATTGACATGGCTTTATATTTTAAGTTTTAACTTGATTGTACTAATAGTGTCTCCTTGTGAAACCGGACCTGATGGTTTTAGATTTTAACTACCTTTTATTTACAAATTTTATAAACCAGGGATTTTTGGGATGTGTCAATATTGGCATGTATAGGTCTTTTATTTTCTATGATATTTTAGTCCGCATTCTGCGGTGGGCCTGATGATTTTGGCTATTAACCACCTTATATTTCGTTAATTTGGGACCATATCTACCTTCATATTCCTATCTGTTTTTACTTATTCTATGTTAGTCCGCCTTGTGCGGTGGACCTGATGGTTTGGGCTATTGACCACCATATATTTCATTAATTTGGGACCATAGCTTTCTTAATAATACTCATTGCTTATACAGCATCTTAGTTATTATTAATCTTTACTTATTATTATGTTACTCAACCCACCAACTGTCCACAGATGACTTGTATTTTGTGTGTTTTAAGTTAATTGAAAGGATTTTTTTTTTATAATAAAGTCATACAAAACATAAAATCAAAGAAATTAATTATTAGAATAGTAGTAGTAGTAGAAAAAAATTAAAGTCGCTTACGCTATATACGAGCTTTTGCGACTAGTTAATGCTCGATTGTCGAGCTTTTTAATTGTTCTGGGTTGTAGGAATTGATGGAGCCACTACAACCCAGCGTTTATGTGCGAGTGTCGCACTTGTTAATTTAATGTCTGGAAGAGACAAAGGCGGAAAGGGGCCGGGGGGTGAGGGGCACCAAACAATGTCGTCCCAAAACGCCAGGCCGCACCTATTTGTCAGATTCAGTCCAGTTGTACTAATGGACAGTCCCTATTGCCAATAGTGTGTTAGCCACCTGTGTAATTATCCAAATTCTTAGTTAGTTTTATGATTTTTTCCTATCACCTATCTATCTAATTATATCTAGTACAATAGTGTACATGAAATAGTTCCCTAACAAATTTCGTTTTTTCTATGTGTCTTAGCGACAAAATCTTTTTAAGTCAATATTAGGTAGAGATATAAGGATTATAATTTTGACTGGCGACCAAAGGATCAAATTAGGTTTTGGTAGTTTAATCAAGTTCGGATTCCAAGCCAAAGTGGAATCTCTTAGTACAATGGCAATGTTGGTAGCCCTTAAAAGGGCTGTTACTTCAGCAGATGGAAGGTTTCCCTACGTCAGTAGTGTAGTGGGATAGTATAGGGACAATGGGAAAATACATTACGGACCCCCCCCCTCCCCGGGATAGTATGGGGCCACGATTTATAGGGACAGAAAATCACCCTGGGATAGTATAGGGACAATGGGAATTTTGTATAGCGACAAGAGGAATGGAACAGGTAGGGTGACGTCACGGTACTGGAGATTGGTAACAATGTAGCAAGTGGCTGACCTGAATACGCGTGGCTACCACAATAGAGACAAAGACAGACATATACTAATACAAGCGCGAGATTTTTATATAAAGCATTACCTAGACCTGAAATTATGTTGGCGGTGTTCATAAATTTGCATAATTATAATGATGCTATAAATAGTTATAATCAAGGAAAAGACTAACGTCAAAATGGATGTGACTAAAAGTAACTCTAAAATTACGAAATTGTCCTAGAATTTAAAGGAGACTAACATGTCCCTGAACATTAGGTTACATTGGTTTAGAGTAAAAGTAGTACAAAAATTACGACATTGTCCCGGACTACAGTGGAGACTGAGAAAATCTGGAAAATTAATATTCAAATGACTGTGACTAAAAGTAACGCTAAAATTACGAAATTGTCCCAGAATTTAACGGAGACTGAACATATCCCAGAAGATTAAATTATATTTGTTTAGTCTAAAAGTAGTACTAAGATTACCAAAATGTCCCAAACTCTAGTGGAGACTGAGAAAAACTCCGGAAGATTGTATTCAGATTGCGGTGACTTAAAATATTGCACTAAATTTCCGAAAAATTTAGCGGACTTGAATGGAAACTGATAACTAGCCAGATGTTTTGGTTGTCAGAAATGGCAAAGACAAAGTGTAGCACTAAATTCTGAAATTGCACCGGACTTTAGCGGAGACTGAAAATAATCCATAGATAAATTTTAAAAATGTTACCAAGACTTAAAGTAGTACTGAAATTATTTAAACTCATACCGACCTTCGCGGAAACTGGAAAATTGTAAATAAAAAATTAAAATAAGGGATACTATAGCGTCAATGGGAATTAGCATTACGGGTCTTTACTTTTTCTACTATAGCGTCAAGATTTATAGCGTCAATGGGAATTAGCATTACGGGACCCTACTTTGTACTATAACGTCAAGATTTATGGCGTCAAATGGCACACCCTGGGACACTATAGCGTCAATGGGAATTTTGTATGGGAACAATAGGAATGGAACAGGTAGGGTGACGTCACGGTACTGGACACTTGCAACAGAGAATAATGTTTTTGTGAGTTAAACATAAATTATACAACAACTAAAAAAAAATTTTTAGGCAAGAAAGAATAAATAAGGCAGTGGAGTGGCCCTGAAAAGGGTCTTCTCGCGAATGCATAAAACATGCACATATATACTATCCACACCAACGGACGAGAATGCATAAAACACACCATATATACTATCCACAAAACGCTAGGCGAACGCATAAAACACCCGAATATACTATCCACACCAACGTACGAGAATGCATAAAACATACACATATATACTATCCACACCAACGGACGAGAATGCATAAATCACACACATATATACTATCCACACCAACGAAACAGAATGCATAAAACATACACCTATATCCTATCCACACCAACGGACGAGAATGCATTAAACACACCATATATACTATCCACACCAACGAATGAGAATGCATAAAATCCACCATACATACTATCCACACCAACGGACGAGAATGCATTAAACACACCATACTTACTATCCACACCAACGAAATAGAATGCATAAAACACACCATACATACTATCCACACCAACGAAAGAGAATGCATAAAACATACACATATATACTATCCACACCAACGAAAGAGAATGCATAAAACACACCATACTTACTATCCACACCAACGAATGAGAATGCATAAAACACCACATTATCTACTATTCACACAAACGCTAGGTGAACGCATACAACACGCATTCTACTCTCCACAAAACGCTAGGCGAACGCATAAAACACCCATATATACTATCCACACGAACGAAACAGAATGCATAAAACATGCACATATATACTATCCACACCAACGAAAGAGAATGCATAAAACACACACATATATACTATCCACACCAACGTACGCGAACGCATAAAACATACACATATACTATCCACACCAACGAATGAGAATGCATAAAACATACACCTATAAACTATCCACACTAACGTACGCGAACGCATAAAACATACACATATATACTATCCACACAAACGAATGAGAAGAAGAGTTAGAGGGTTACCAAAATCTTTTACAAAATGTAAACTTAGTTCAAGAGGACACTTTTGAACGGTGTGTGATGTGCAAGTTAGTCACTAAACAATTTAGATTTGCCGCTGGAGTACGACCATCTCTTTGCAGAAAGTACACTTATTGCCTTCGACAAAAAGAGGTATAAAAACGGACTACCACTCCCAGAAGAACCACTCCCTTCAGGACAGGACAGGACCGTTATGGACATGCCCGAAAGACCATTCCGGGAAGACACTTGTGTGACTGTGCCAAGGACTGTAGAGACTCTCAGAACATTAAACACTGTCCCTACAATTCCACCTCTTGGTCACCACAAATGTTGTACAGAGACTTGTTTATATTCCACTATGATCGTTTTGATGTGTCTTTTATTCATGTACTTAGCCATTTGGCTTTTGTGTATTTTTGTCTTTCGTGTTGTTCACAATTAAAGATGACAATAAACGTGTCCTGAAAAAAGTATAAAAACTCTTGTCTTGTCTGTCTTCGTGTCAAAAGTAACATTTCTTACACTACTATGGCTGCCTCTACTGTCTCTGCTCCCTCTTCCTCCACTGTCAAAGTCATTGACGAACACGCAGATCGAACTAGTTGGGAGGCCTTGTATCTTCGCCATCCCTTTAACATGCTCATTGCTGGACCTAGCGGTTCAGGCAAAACCGAATTTGTCAAACGTTTGATCGAACATAAACATCATTTGATCGATCGTCCACCTCAACTCATCGTGTGGTGTTATAAAGAGTGGCAATCGGCGTACAACCTTCTGAGAGAAAGTCAAGGCGATTCCATCGTCTTTGTGGAAGGCATTCCTAGCGAAGACGACGGGATCGTGTCTGACCTTAGTCAAACTCATTTGGTTATTTTTGACGACATGTTAGGAGAAGACGAAGAAGAAATTAAACTCTGGTTACGCGCAAAGGGCATCATCGTAATGCCAGTGTCATTTACATCACCCACAATTTGTTTCAACAAAGTAAAGCCCATCGTACCATCAGTCCCAATGCTCATTACGTGTTGTTGTTTAAAAGCCCTAGAGATAAATCGCAAGTACAAGTCTCAGCCAAACAGTTAGGAACGCTTTGGCTGACTCATGCGGACGACGATGCCATTCAAACCCCACACGCTTATTTACTCGTGGATTTAAAACCCACCACTCCCGATTATTTGCGATTTCGTACCCATCTGTTTCACCAATGGTGCCAAGACGGAGGGCCTGTCGTGTACACGTCCCCTTCGTCGACTTAATCACAATCACCAAAAAAAGTCTATACAAACCTCGGTCACTTTGGCTCTGTCTCACATATCGTCAACATGACGTCCCTTCAGTCTCATCTTCCCATTAAATTGATTCGTGCCTTGTACGGTATCAGTCGCGAAAAAAATCCACAAATACGTGCTCGTGACTTAGAAGCTAGTCTCAAAGAAGTCTTACTATGGTTTACGGTGACAGCACGTCAATTGTTGCAAGGCATCATTCAGATTCCACATCAAACCAAACGTTTTTTTGAGAGAAACAAAGTAGCCTTGACGCAACTAGCTGATCCTCGCATTGACACTCAAACCAAAAAGCAAATCATTTTGAAACCTGGAGGAAGCGGTTCTCTAGGAGGTGTCATCATTCGTTCCCTCTTAAAATGGGATCCTAATGCTCCCAAAGTTCTGCCCAAGAAAAAAGCCACGCCCAAACGTACCCAGAAGAAAAAGAAAAAGAGCAACGGTGTCAAGACCAGGTCTCAGCCTCAGAAAAAGTGAAAGAAAAGTCCACAGAAAACAGCTTCTACCCGCAAAAGAGTGTCTCCAAAAACTTCTCCTCCAGCGGTGATACCCTCTTCCTCTTTAGCGGCAGTGGCCGCTGCTCACAAAGTACCTGCCCCCAAAATCAAAGTCCAAGAGAGAACGGGTGTGTTACAGAGTTTACTGAATTTGTCCAAGCAAGAACTGTCCCGATTTAGTCCGTTGCGAACTACTCCAAGAGGTGTGATGCCTGTCATGAAGTTGATACGACGTAAAGACCTGAGGCAAACAATAGGTTTAGTGTTGTTCTGCTCCTGAACGCCCAAAGATGGCCCAACAAAAAGTCCACACCGTCACCATCTTCTGTTCAAAAAGGAAAAGGAAAAAGAAAAGGACAGTCTCGTCTCCAAAACAAAAACACTTAGTCAAACATCGACGTCAACCCCAGAAAAAACACACTCGTTGAAAGAAAAGAAGAAGTCACCAAAGAGGAGGATGGTTGCCTACTCTTTTATTACCACACATGATCAAAACTCTTAAATCTATTTAAATCTATGACCACTAGCCAAAATAAGATAAAATGACGCATGTGAAGCCATGGACTCTAGTGTATGTTGTGCATCAAAAGATGTCTCCTCATCCTCGTTCTAATGTCCAGAAAGGAAAAAGAAAAAGACAGTTTCGTCATCTGAAAAAACGCTTAGCCAAACATAGACGTCACCCCCAGAAAAGACACACTCGTCCAAAGAAAAAGAGGGGGATTCTTTGGTGATTTTGTAAAACACATCGTCACCTTTATGACGAAGCCATAGTCCCCAGAAAAGGATAAAAGACCGTGTGACAAGTCATCGACGTTAGTGTATTTTTTGCTGTGTGCCACGGAACCAACGAACCAACCGAGAAAGATGTCACCCCAAAAAAGACATTCCTCTTCTACCCCCAAAGGAAAGAAAAGGAAAGGACTGTCACCTCGTTTAGCCAAACATTGGGACATGTTGTCCATCCTGTCCAAAGCTCCTCCACCCATGCGAAAACAACTCATTCAAACTGCCTCCAAAGACGTCATCGGTACCGTGTGCGAATGTTGTCTGAATGTCTTGAAAGGCATAATACCTTTGTCTAAATACCAGAAAGAATGCTTAGCCAAACATAGACACGTTCTTCGCCAAATGGTCCAAAAGAAAAGACCCATTGGTCAAAAGAAAAAGATGTTGGTGCAACGCGGAGGAATTTTGCCCTTTTTGCCCATGTTGCTGAAAGGAGTAATGGGAACAACAGGAGGACCCTTGCTGAAAGGACTATTGGGAACGATGGGAAACATCCTGGGAGGATGAAGATAAAAAGGTCCAAGAAGATAAAAGGGACCTTTGGAGTCAAAAGATCTCAGATGCGATCCTTGAAATCCGATGAAAGGACAAAAACTGGCTTTAGTGCCTTACAAACGATGGATGAAATACCATCGTTGGCAAGAACAACGAACCCCGCATTTACCTCCCAATCCTCATTTGACCGAGATGTCCCAGTTACAACACGAATTGCAATCCTTGATGGATCGCAGCGATTTGTCAGAAGCGGAAAAATCGAAACGATACGGTCAATTGTTGCAACGACTGCAACTCTTTCACCAGAAAGCTTTAGACGAAACAGCTCTACCCACTCTGAAAGATTTTAAGGCCTTGATGAAAAGTTCACCAACACCACTACCACCTCCAGTGGTCAAGACAGATGCAGCCCCACGGTTGCCTGAGGAAGAAGAGGCAAGAGATGCCTTTCAAACACCGTCAGCAGCTCCTATCCCTAGTAAGATTGCGGTGTCCTTGTTGACCCCTTCCCCTACACCGCAACGAGAAGAACTTAAAGCTTTGGTTAAAAAGATGATGTCCACTCCACCTTCGACAGAAGTGAAAAAGAAAGAAGGGAAACCAGAAGTGAAAAAAGAAAAGAAGACCAAAGCCATCCCATTACCACCACCACCACCACCACTACCTTCAACTTCTACACCGGTGGCACATGGGACACGTAAAGCCGCTTCTAAACCACTTCAGAGTACCATCAGCGAAGAGTGGATCACTTATTTAAAAAATGGAGAAGGTGTTAGCCAGCATTTGCTACGATCCATCCCATCCTGAAGGTTACGGAGGAGTTCAGAAATTGTATCGTGCTGCCAAAACTCGACTGAAAAGTGTTCGTTTACCTCAAGTGCAACGCTGGTTACAAGAACAAGCCACGTACACACAAACCCATTTGACGAAAATTTTCTAGAAGTCGCACCCGAGTGGAGGGAATCGATCATCAATGGCAAACCGATTTAGCTGATGTCTCTCATTTGGCCACCTACAGTCGTGGTTACAAATATTTGTTTTGTATCATCGACGTCTTTTCCAAATTTGCTTGGGTCGTGCCATTGACTTCCAAATCGAGCAGTGAGTTAGTGCGAGCTCTCAAACTGGTGTTGAAACAAAGCGGACGTCACCCTCTTCGATGGCAAACTGACAAAGGCACCGAACTTCTGAACCAAACTTTCCAAAAAGAATTGAAGAAACGTGACATTCATTTTTTCACCACCGAAAATCCCGAAACCAAAGCCAGCATCGTGGAACGTTTTCAACGCACCTTGAAAGAACGCATGTGGAAATATTTTACACATCAACACACTCTCAAGTACATCGATGTCTTGCCACACCTTCTCCAATCGTACAACCAATCTTACCATCAGAGCATCCGACGTGCCCCCAAGAAGTGACTCCCGACAACGAAGTGACCGTCTTCGAGCGCCTGTTTGGTACGTACCCAACAGTGACTGTCCCCAAGAAAGGTGGAGTGTTGGCAGCAGGAGATTGGGTGCGCATTGGGAAAACCAAACGCAATTTCGACAAAGGCTACTTACCCAACTGGACCACCGAATTGTTTCGTGTCACCGAACGTGTGCGTGGCCGTCATCCTCCCGTCTATAAATTGGAAGACATGAACGGAGAAGTGTTAAAAGGAACGTCTTACTTGCCCGAGTTAAAAAGTGTGACCAAAAAAGAAGACGATGAGTACGAGATCGAAAGCATTCTCGATCGAAGAACCCGAAAAGTAGGAAAACGACGTGTCAAAGAAGTCAAAGTACGTTGGAAAGGATGTCCTCCCAGTTTTTACTCTTGGATCGACGCTTCGCAACTCATTGACTATAAAAAGAAGTGACCATCATACCCTTCAACACAGCCTCAGCTACTGCAGTGACCACTCCGTCGCCCAGTTCTTCTGTGCAAGATCTACAAAAGCTACCCTTGTGGTTGTGGTGTGGAGAACTCGTGCCTTAAACGCAAATCGTCTTTTTCTGCCAAATCTTTGTGGTGTATTGTGTCATCGGTGCTGCCATTGCCAATTTGAGTTTACAACAAGGAGACAAACAATTGTGAACCATTTTACTTAGCAGTTGCATTGGTTACCTTCTTCCCAATCCGTCTCTGAAATACTCCTCCAACGGAAACAACAACCGGAGTCTTGTGTCCAACGTTAGTTCCCCTTCCAACAGTCACCCTAACCATCCTCTTTTAGACACTCCTCTGACTTCCAGTGACTCCTCGGACTACTAGAGCTCTGGAATTATGAACAACCAATTTTACTTAACGTTACCCAGTGACAGTTCCATGGAGGTGTTTCCCAATAACACCTTATGCTGTTACACGGCCAAATTACCTCAGGCCATCCAATTGGATCACGAAGCCTATTGGGAAGTGGCTTTAGTGGAAATGATTCTGCCTACATAAATCAAAAACATCATCGAAAATCAAAACACTTTTACGGTAGAAGTTCATGACGAACAAGTGCAACAACACTTGGATGAACGTAGAAGTGTAGCTGACTCTATGAAATCACAAGACCCCAAAACTAAACGATTCACCTATCTGTTGACCATTCCTGCAGGTTATTATTTTAGTGGTCAACATTTGGTGAACACGATTTCTACCAAATTCAATGCCGTGTTTACCAAAGCCTTGGAGAGAACCAGAAAAAGTATCACCCTCGAGTACCACAAAATAGCTCGTCGTCTAATGAAGAAATTTTCAGAGGACAAAGTGTTGGCCATTTCATTTTGCCCTGAATTGTATGATATTTTAGGTGGAGACACCAAGTTGATCAAGATGAAAAACGAAATACCAGCCGTGACCGGTAACTCGGATTTTGCGAAATATTTTCGATTCCCTGTAGAAATGAACCAAGGACTGAATTTGATTTTTGTGTACTCCGATGTGGCGAAGTACAACGTGGTGGAACACACCTCCGTACCGTTACTGCGTGTCATTCCTTTCAAAGTGGATTCTGCCACGAACGCTGACGAGTAAGGTCGAAACACCTATCACGTTCACCGCGAATTTGTACATCCTCACTATTTGCCCGTCAGTAAGTCGTATTTCGACACTGTCAACATTACTATAAAAAAGAGATCTGGGACAAAATATTCCATTCACCAAAGGGAAAATCACAGTGAAACCCCATTTTCGAAAACGATTACTCTAACTTTTTGTCAGTCATGTATCCTGTGTACCAAGGAGTCGCTCGACAGTGAGGACATGGTTTAGGTGATATGCTCAAATCGGCCTTTCGTACAGTGGCTCCCGTTTTGAAACCGATGGTGACACGGGGATTGCACGCCTTGAAAGATGCCGCGTTGACGCAAGGTAAAGAATTTCTCCAAAATGTCATCATTGACAAACAAAATCCTAAAGAAGCTTTCTTGAGAGCAGGCAAAAATGTCTTGCTTCAAACGGGTAAAGACATTTTGGGCCGGCGAGAAACTCCTATAAATGCCCTGGGCGATGCCAAGTCAGACATTCCTGCTTCCCTGACGCCACAGCAAGGACAAGGCAGAAAAAGACGACGAAAACAGGACTTCACACCCCTAGAACTAGAAAGTCTAAGAATAGAAAAACCGTCCGAGAGTTAGACGTTTTGATTATTAAATCAGAGAAAATGATGCACCGAGAGTCTTGCGCTTGTTCCAAGTCGGAACTGGATCTGTTTGCCATGCCACCCACCATGATGACAATGCAAGAATCCCAATGGGTCGAATTTCATCCCGTCTCCTCTTTGACGGATTCAGCTACCATCGAGTTTGAAATCAATGGACAACCCGATGATTACATCGATCTGAATAGCAGTTACTTGCATCTGAAACTCAAAGTGATCAAAACAGTCAACACCAATCCGGGAGACGATGCTAGAGTAGCTCCCGTCAACAATTTCATGCATTCCTTGTTCAGCGAAGTGGATTTGTACTTGAATAACAAACTGGTCAGCAGTAGCATGGATACTTACCCTTACCGAGCGTACCTGGAAAATCTCTTGACGTATGGAAAAGATGCCAAGAACACTCATCTGGATGCTTGCGTAGTTTGGAAACCTGACACCGCAGGTGAGAACAAGTTTAACGACACAGCCATGACAACCGATGACAATCCTCACAATGTGGGTTTTAACGGCCGTCGAAAGAAAATCCTGCAAGGTCGTAATGGACATGTGGTTGCAAGAAAAGTATTTGCTGAACGAAGTGGATATTCACCTGGGACTCAATCGCAGCAGTGTCGCTTTCCATTTGATGGCTCATGCCAACGAGTACAAAACCATCATCTAAGAAGCCAGACTTTACATGCGTCGCGTAGAAGTGTTACCTAAAGCGGGAAACGACATCAGTCACACATTGGGCAGATCCGATACGACGCGTAGAAGTGAAAACGTCCACCATTGCTGCTGGACTCCGATCCAAGATCGAAGATCATCTGTTCCAAGGACAGTTACCCAAACGTTTAATCGTTGGTATCGTCAGCAACGCAGCCTTCAACGGAGCCCACGATCAAAATCCTTTCCAGTTTAAGCACTACAAAGTGTCCAAGGTTGAAGTCAGTCGCGATGGCAAAACTTTGTGTACCAGACCATTCGAACCTAACTTTGCCCAGAAAAATTACTTGAGATCGTACTTGTCCCTTTACGAAGCTACGGGGAAACTAGGAACCAACACCAGTCACGGTATTTCGTACGAAGATTATGTAGGAGGTTACACTTTGTGGGCCATTGATTTCACTCCAGACCAAGGCAGCGATGAGGAATATTTCCACCCTATAAATTCCGGTCAACTGCGTGTGGAACTTCAGTTTGCAGAAGCTCTCACCGAGACGGTCAACGTCATCTTGTATGCCGAATTCGATAATACCATAGAAATCAACAGTTTGTGAGAAGTCATTCTAGACTATTAAAAACAATGGAAGACACTTATCCCTCATTGAACAGTGGAGAATCTTTGGAAATGGAATGGGAGGATAGCGTGAAAACAGAACCCTAAGACCAAGACAAAGAGGACGAGGTAGTAGTCAAGTCCAGATGGCCAGAACAAGAACAACATTTAGTGTCCTGTTTTGCTAAACACCTGGCGGATAAAATTACGGAATTAAGTAAGAAATATTGTTATGGATGTCAAAACGATCATCCCAGTCAAATTCAACACGATAAATGTCTGATGATGAGTCAAGAAGAAAAATTTGACGAGTATCTGGACGACTCTTGGAGTCTCATCTCGGAAGAAACAGTGTTGCATGAGTGGTATAAAGGCTTGAGTGATCATTCCTGCCCACCACTGACTACTATAGAGATCTATCGCATCGAATCTCTCTTAGTCCAGAGTGCGGAGACGGTGTGGATTGTTGGTGTGGATAGTATATATGTGTGTGTTTTATGCATTCTCGTCCGTTGGTGTGGATAGTATATATGTGTATATTTTATGCATTCTCGTCCGTTGGTGTGGATAGTAAGTATGTATGTGTTTTATGCATTCGCGCTCGTTGGTGTGGATAGTATATACGGGTGTTTTATGCGTTCGCCTAGAGTTTTGTGGATAGTATTTATGGTGTGTTTTATGCATTCTATTTCGTTGGTGTGGATAGTATATATGTGTATGTTTTATGCATTTGCGTTGGTTGGTGTGGATAGTAAGTATGGTGTGTTTTATGCATTCTCATTCGTTGGTGTGGATAGCAAGTATGGTGTGTTTTATGCATTCTCGTCCGTTGGTGTCGATAGTATATATGTGTGTGTTTTATGCATTCTCGTCCGTTGGTGTCGATAGTATATATGTGTATGTTTTATGCATTCTGTTTCGTTGGTGTGGATAGTATATATAGTGTGTTTTATGCATTCTCATTCGTTGGTGTGGATAGTAAGTATGGTGTGTTTTATGCATTCTCATTCGTTGGTGTGGATAGTATATTCAGGTGTTTTATGCGTTCGCCTAGCGTTTTGTGGATAGTATATATGGTGTGTTTTATGCATTCTCGTCCGTTGGTGTGGATAGTATATATGTGTATGTTTTATGTATTCGCGACAAAGAACCTTTTCAGGGCCACTCCACTGCCTCAAAAAGATTTATTCTTTCTTGCCTAAAAATTTTTTTTTCAGTTGTTGTATAATTTATGTTTAACTCACAAAAACATTATTCTCTGTTGCAAGTGTCCAGTACCGTGACATCACCCTACCTGTTCCATTCCTATTGTTCCCATGCAAAATTCCCATTGACGCTATAGTGTCCCAGGGTGTGCCGTTTGACGCCATACATCTTGACGCTATAGTACAAAGTGGGGTCCCGTAATGCTAATTCCCATTGACGCTATAGTAAAAAAAGTAAAGTCCCGTAATGCTAATTCCCATTGACGCTATAAATCTTGACGCTATAGTAGAAAAAGTAGGGTCCCGTAATGCTAATTCCCATTGACGCTATAGTATCCTTATTTTAATTTTTTATTTACAATTTTCCAGTTTCCGCGAAGGTCGGTATGAGTTTAAATAATTTCAGTACTACTTTAAGTCTTGGTAACATTTTTAAAATTTATCTATGGATTATTTTCAGTCTCCGCTAAAGTCCGGTGCAATTTCAGAATTTAGTGTTACACTTTGTCTTTGCCATTTCTGACAACCAAAACATTTGGCTAGTTATCAGCTTCCATTCAAGTCCGCTAAATTTTTCGGAAATTTAGTGCAATATTTTAAGTCACGGCAATCTGAATACAATCTTCTGGAGTTTTTCTCAGTCTCCACTAGAGTTTGGGACATTTTGGTAATCTTAGTACTACTTTTAGACTAAACAAATATAATTTAATCTTCTGGGATATGTTCAGTCTCCGTTAAATTCTGGGACAATTTCGTAATTTTAGTGTTACTTTTAGTCACAGTCATCTGAATATTAATGTTCCAGATTTTCTCAGTCTCCACTGTAGTCCGGGACAATGTCGTAATTTTAGTACTACTTTTAGTCTAAACCAATGTAACCTAATGTTCAGGGACATGTTTAGTCTCCGTTAAATTCTGGGACAATTTCGTAATTTTAGCGTTACTTTTAGTCACATCCATTTTGGCGTTAGTCTTTTCCTTGATTATAACTATTTATAGCATCATTATAATTATGCAAATTTATTAACACCGTCAACATAATTTCAGGTCTAGGTAATGCTTTATATATAAATATCGGGCTTGTATTGGTATATATCTCTCTCAGTCTCTACACACTTTGTATAGAAATGACACAGGTGGCATGACGTCACGGTACTTGCTACATTGTTGCAAGTGTCCAGTACCGTGACGTCACCCTACCTGTTCCATTCCTCTTGACCCTATACAAAATTCCCATTGTCCGAATACAGTCCCAGGGTGTGCTAGTCACTATACAAAATTCCAATTGTCCGTATACAGTCCCAGGGTGATATTTTTTCCGTATCAATCTTGTCCGTATACAGTCCCGGGGGGTGGGGTGGGTGGGTGTCTGTAATGCTAATTCCCATTGTCTGTATACTATCCCACTACACTACTACTAATAATAATAACTTTATTTTATGATGATAATACAATTAGTTCTAGGAAGGTGGTGGGTGTATCTAATTTAGGTATATGAAATTGTTTTAGATTTGACATAAGCAGAAAAAAGTAATTGGTAAAGTGGGCTCTTAAAAGAATCGAGTATGTTGAAAATAATATACATAATCTAGATATACATAAAGAACAAATGAGAAGATAGATAACCTTTTCTTGTAATATTTCCAGCGGATAATTTTGGGAGTTTAAATATAAGACTCTAAGATAAAGATAAAATAGGATAGCAGTGAATGGGGACGATATGGGGACAATGGGAAATCCAGTCAAAAAGGTCGTGGGACGATATGGGGACAAGATTCATAGGGACAATGGGAAATCCAGTCAAAAAGGTCGTGGGACGATATGTGGACAAGATTCATAGGGACAATGGGAAATCCAGTCAAAAAGGTCATGGGACGATATGTGGACAAGATTCATAGGGACAATGGGAAATCCAGTCAAAAAAGTCGTGGGACGATATGGGGACATGATTTATAGGGACAATGGGAAATCCAGTCAAAAAGGTCATGGGACGATATAGGGACAAGATTTATAGGGACAATGTGAATGAGCATTACAAGACCCCTGGAACGATATTGGGACAAGATTTATAAGGTTCATACACATATGGCAAAGTGATTAAATCTTTTCGAGGCATATAAGTGGCCCTGAAAAGGGCCTTTGGGCTCTTCTTCTATTTTCTCCAGTTCTTCCATCATCTCCTCACTTTCTCTATGATTCCTTTCTTCTTCTTCTTTTCATGGTCTGGTATCCAGTCAGGATGTCCCATGGATCGAAACTTTTCCTGTACCTTCATCCAGTTTTCGTTAAGCCTGTCAAAGTCTTCTTTTTCGTTCTGTTTTCATTGTCCTTTCTTTGCCTAGTTCATGTATCTTTTATCTTCTTCACCTCTTCTTGCAGCACCTTTCTCATCATTTCTTATGCTTTCTTTAATTGGTCTAATCCCCACTTCACAACAGACCACTCTGAAATTCGCTATTTGTTTTAAAAAGCACCTTACTTTGATCACATCATCAAGAGCCTGCTTCAATGTTCCCACTCTAACATACTTAGGCTGAATGAAGCCTCTTAACTTTTCCACTTCCTCCTCTATCATGCCTTTCACTAGATCCCTGGTTACTTTCAGTCTGGTCACTTGACTTATCACAAAGTCTTTGGTAACTGGATACCTCTATTCCTGTTCAAGCCTTTCCGCCACATAGGCTGCATCCATCATCCAGTACCAACTGTCTTTTAATTCGTTGAACAAATTCATTTTCAAAGTTGTTGACTAGTCAACGCTGGGTAGCCAAGCAGAGAATTCCAAGAAGCAGTATACGAACCGTTGTTCAAACTGTAATAAAGTTCCCAGGTATCCATTTTTTTCTTGTTTTTTATTTTTTTCACAGGTAATGATAAGTCATCAATTCAATTATGACTTTTTGCTTAAAAATATCTGACAAGTAACCGTTTCTTCGCTTCGTCTCCGCACTCTGGGCTAAGAGAGCTTCCATGCGATAGATCTCCAGAGTAGTCAATGGAGAAGAGGAATGATCACGCAAGTCTTTATACCACTGATGCAACACTGCTTCTTCCGCGATAAGAATCCAAGCTTCGTCCAGATACTCGTCCAATTTTTCTTCATCACTCATCATCAGACATTTATCGTGTTGAATTTGACTGGGATGATCGTTTTGACATCCATATCAATCTTTCTTGCTCATTTCCGTAATTTTATCCGCCAAGTGTTTAGCAAAACAGGACACTAAATGTTGTTCTTGTACTGGCCATCTGGACATGACCACGACGTCCTCTTCGTCTATGTCTTTGGGTTCTGCTTCAACGGTATCCTCCCATTCCATTTCCAAAGATTCTCCACCTTTCAAAGAGGGATAACAGTCTTCCATAGTTTCTAATAGTCTAAAATGACGTCTCTCAAACTGTTCTATGGTATTATCGAATTCGGCATACAAGACGATGTTCACCGTCTAGGCGACAGCTTCTGCAAACTGAAGTCCCACATGCAGTTGACCGGATTTTATAGGGTGGAAATGTCCCTCGTCGCTGCCTTGGTCTGGAGTGAAATCAAACGACGATGGTAGTGGTGTGCACCTCTTTGATGGGACATCTTAGTGTGTTCAGGATCACAAAATACATTGAAGTCCATGGCTCACCATGTGTCCTTATGTCTTAATTTTTGAGCTTGCAATCTTTCTTTTTTGGCGAAGTCATCTACTAACTTATCTACTAAAATAAAATTCTCCCCTTTGGTTGCTTCTCTTTGGACTAGTGAGTCTTTTCAGAGGGTGACGTCGATGCTTTGCTAAGCGTTTTTCTGATGTCAGGTCAAACGACGAGACTAACCTTTTCTTTTAATTATTCCTTTTCCTTTCTGGACAGGAGAACAACGATGGTGGTAATGGTGGGCACTTCTTCGAGGGGGCATCTTTGGACGTTCAGGAGTACAAAAGCACTGATCCCCATCGTTTACCCCAGATCTTTTTTTTTATACTGGAATGCATCGCCACTGATTGTCTTTACGTCGTATCATTTTCATGGCAGGCATCACTCGACGTTGAGGGGTTTGTAACGGACTAAATCGGGACAGTTCTTGCTTAGACAAATCCAGTAAGCTCTGTAACATGCCCGAACATACGAAAGTTTTCTTCAGACAAGCCAGCGGACTACTCTCCCTCCTTTCGAGATAAAAGTCAAGATACTTGCTACATCGGTCAGAAGAAAGGGCATTGGTCTTCAGAATGTCCAGACCGTCAAAAAAGCAAGACAAGTGACAAAAGAGACAAAAGTCAAGATACCTGTTATCATTGTAAAGAGAAAGGACAATGGTCTTCAGACTGCCCTAAGAAACAACAGGAGCAACAGGAAGAGAGGGGTTCCTAACAGGAAGAAGAGGTACTCCCCCCCCAAAAAAAAGGAAGAACCCCGACAGGTCCAGAAAGAGAAGAAATGAAAAAAAGAAGACGAGGAGAAAGTGATGAAGAAGAGGAGGAAAAACCTCTGAAAGTGAAGAAATTTAAAAAACAGAGAGAGTGAACAAAAAGACAAAGAAGAAGTCTATGAACTTTTTAAAGTGTTGTGTTGTGACATTGGATTGTAACATTTGTATCAGAGTATAACAGAAAGAAAAACGTAAGTGTCTGTTGGTTTTGATTTTTAGAATGATAAGGACCTACACTCACACACGTACATCATGGGGTAAACAATTCTATTAATGTTCATGACCGTTACATCTCAAAGTAGGTCATTAAACGATAATTATGTTAGGCCATACATGACACTGCCTGCTCAACTTACTGGATTGTATGTGCAGCTAAAGTAGACATAAAAGACACGTGCGACAGGTGTGAATGTGGCATTTAATGAAAGCACACTATATTAGTTTTAGGTGGTTATGCAACTGAAATATATAATATGTGAAGTGAGTGTAAGGGATGCAATTGAAATGTTTCAGCCATTAGTCCTAAAATGAAATCAGTTAACTATTTTGTTTAGAAAATTTTGAAAAAACAAACACTTAAATGGAGTCTCTTAAACGAAAACAGAAATAAACTGATACACATATTATGTTCCATAGCTCTATGTTATTATTTGCTAACATAGATTAGTATATACCGTTCACAAGTGTCAACATATGTATTTTGTTTTGTTATACATATTTTATTCCACAGAAGATCACATGTGTGTATACAGAGCAAAAGGATTGTAGATAAGTTTTTCTACTTACAAGTTTTACTCCATTATAAACATAATTAATTAACACACAGGCTTGAGGTCTCGAGAAAAGTCAAGACAGCTGACATACATACATATAATTAAATAAGAGGGATGAAAGAATGATAAAGATCTCGGCACATAACGGAGTCGGCCCAGAACAGATTCGGCACGCACAAATTGATTTAAGAAATTTAACCATAACATACTCGGCCCATTACAGAGTCGGTCCACAACAAAGTCGGCCCTCTTACCCTTTATCTTGTATGACTTCGTAAAACAATGTGGGACCAAATTTTTTTGTGATCTTATATGGCTTCGTAAAACAATGCCAGTTTTGGACCCAATTATATGTTGTGTGTACTCTTGTATGGTTTTGTAACACCTGTTGCTTTTGAACAAGAAATGTTGAACAAAACATCAAAAGTCTGAAGTATGTAATAAATGTTTAGTCGGAGTGAAAATCTAAGTAGCTACACGAGGACACATACTGGAGTAAAACCGTTTAAATGTTAAGCATGTAATAATTGGCACACAATGATACATGCTGGAGAAAAAACATTTAAATGTGAAGTTTGTAATAAACGTTTTCCTTTCAGTGCAGCTCATAGTCATCACATCAAGATACATACTGCAGAAAAACCATTTAAATTTACCACCGAACTCCCGTGCAAATTACAGTATCATTGATGATCATTCTAAGTTTTCCTTCATGCTTGCAAACATCAAAATGAAAAACGATTTATAGAGTTTCAAAATGAAAAATATTTAGATCTGAGCCATTGTCAAGTTATGTTTATCTATTAACTGCATCTCTCAATAGGTTGTTGAATGTTTTTATTTGCCTGAGTAAATTACTGTAGTGCCTGCTGAATATAGTAAATACTATTATTTCTAACTCAAATTCGTCTAAAATTTGCATTATCAAATACCTTATTATTTTTCTTTCGGTCATTTACGTTTATCTGCAGGCTGAAGTGCTATACACACATCACATGGAAGTTCTGAAAATTTGTAGACATTCTCCATCTTGGATTCAGTTCATTATCGTTATATTCTTGTCCTTATACTTTCATCTGTTTAACATACATTTATTTGGTTTAGCCATAAACCACTTTTGGTTTAATATCACTTGCCACTGAGAGCAGTAGTTAGGAAATGTCTTTTTGAAAATCCTCCAGAAGAAAATGACAGGAGGAAGAAGAAGCAGAGAAGAAACAAGGTCTAGGAGAGAAGGAGATCGGTGAAAGTCAAACGGTGACGGTACTCTTGGACATTTTGGCAAAGTTAAGGAGTTTGAAACAAATGTATCAGACTTCTTTAATACGACCCAAGAAAAAAGACCTTCCCGAGCCAAACAGCCCAACCCTGTCCGCACACCTACTACGCCTGAGATACCAACCCTAGTGATCTCTACCAAATCATTGACAGTAGCAGGTCCAGAAGTAGGTCTTGGCCGTGGCAAAGGGATAAGGCAGTTAAAGCTCGTTACTTCCCGTTCCTGAGTTTGTTTTTTTTTCTTTTAATAAAAACAAACACCCGACAGCCTTTTTCAGGGTCACCCACCTCTCTCGAAAAGAGACTACTCCATGTTTGCCAAAATCAATTAAAACTCAAAATCCCTTTTTTCCCCATGATTTACGTGCATGAGTGTACGTCCTTATTATAAAAATCGAAACTAAGAGACACTTACGTTTTTCTTTCTGGTATATCCTCTGGTACAAATTTACAATCCAATGTCACAACACAACCCTTTAAAAAGTTCATTTTTCTTCTTTGTCTTTCCACTCTCCCTGTTTTTGAATTTCTTCATTGTCACAGGTTTTTCCTCTTCTTCCTCACTTTCGTCGCGTCTTCTTTTCTTCTCTTTCTGGACGTGTCTGGGTTCTTCCTTTTCCGAGGGTACCTCTTCTTCCTGTTCGGAACCCGTATCTTCCTTCTGTTACTGTTGTTTCTTAGGGCAGTCTGAAGACCAACGTCCTTTCTCTTGACAATGATAACAGGTATCGTGACCTTTGTCTCTTTTGACACTTGTCTTGCTTTTTTGACGTTGTGGACATTCAGAAGAACAGTACCCCTTCTTCTGACAGATATAGCAAGTATCTTGACTTTTATCTCGAAAGGAGGGGGAGTAGTCCGACGGCTTTTCTGAAGAAAACCTTCGTAAGGCACCTCGCAATACTCTAATCAAAAGTTCGATCTGTGTTGGCTCTTCCATTGTTCTAGTTGGATTGAGAGGGAAATGAATACTATGAGGGAAGACACTGACCCTCTATATAGGGAAGACACTGGCCTTACATTGAAATATAGAGGACCATGGAGTTTAAAATGTAGTCATTTGACCTTTTGCACTTAAGATCAAACGATCGTTTCATTTCGTGGAGAAAGGAGAAGAAAGTAAAAGGCAGAAACGTGACCTATCTCATCGCACAGTAGCTGAAGTCTTGGCTCACATTCATGCCAGCGACTTTGAAGATGACACGAGTGAGCCAGAATGCAGACCCAGAGAGTCTTCGTCAAACCAAAGTTCACCACCAGTAACTCCTGAAAAGTACTACCTCATTCGAGAGACGGATAAACGCTCCTCTAGAAAATTTAGAACCACGGCATACATGTACATGGTGAAGTTTAAAGATTTCAAGTCCGACGTACTGCTGGAGAAAGCAGAGGGATTCATCACCGATGTGTGGCAATCTTTGTTAACCACACTGAAACAACAATGTCGAGCCAAAGAAGACGATCGCTTGACAATCTCCATTTATCACGACAGTCTGAAGTCCCCTGTTTGGATCGAGTTTAGCAAGCCATCAGAATTGACACCTTCCAAAGTCATCGACAAGATTCAACACGTACAGCATTGTAACGACGTTTCACATCACTGATTGAAAAGTGACACTGTACATGGCCCACATTTCTCTTCCCAAAGGGACCGGACGCAAAAATGTTCTATTGGTGGACGACCTTCGAAGCATCAAGCACAGCATTGTCCGAATTAACAACCCTCAAGACAACATGTGTTTAGCCGGAGCCATCGTGGTGGGACAAACGTATGCCAAGAAGAACGACACGGCAGAATGGAAAAGAGCCTGGAGAACTATTCGACAATTGAACCGAGCCAAACAACGAAGAGAAGCAAAACTCCTGTTACAGCAATCGGGGATATCTAAAGACACACCCTGCTACATTCCTGAAATGCAAAATTGCAAGACGTCTTGGCTCCACGCTACACCTTGAAAGTACACCCTCAAGAAGGGCGCGGACCTCGGTTGTTTCGAGGCAAAGATTTCAAAGACGAAAAATACATTCACGTCTATCATCACGATGGATATTTCGGTGCCATTACCAGTATCACCGCATTTATGGGATACAGTTATTACTGTGAGAAATGTGACTATTGGTATAACAAACGGAGAGCAACACAACCATTGTGGATGGAAATGTGAGGGATGTTTGGCCTACCCTGCCTTAACGAAGGACAAGAACGAGTGCAATGCCCTGCTTGTCAGCGAACTTTTGTCAGCCCTTCCTGTTACCATCAACATCTGAAGACGAAAGGTTCACAGCAGAAAAGTGCTTGCCAACTCCTGAAATTGTGCCCTACTTGTGGACAAGTTATACGTAGCAATAGCGCCAAGGCACACATATGTCCAGGAAAGAAACGATGTCACATTTGTCACCAAATCGTGGACTTGGAACACGAATGCTTCATTCAAAAATACCAATCCCAAGAGGAGGAAGAGGAAGATGACTAGATGAAGAAAGGGAATTTCATTTTTTCGATTTCGAATGCATGCAAGAGACCGTCATTCACATTCCTAGTTTCAGCGTGACTCAGCGAGTATGTGACAAGTGCATCGAAGAGCCTGTCTTTACTCATTGCCCTCACCGCAGCAGGATTCCTGGACGACGTGAAAAATCTTTTGGGGACCAAACACACTGGCCGATTTTGTCCAATGGGCATTAGACCCTATCGACGAGACGTGGAGCCAAGAGGACATCGAACATTACAGAGATTGCCATCACTATGCCACGGTGATGGCTCACAATTTCTCGGGATACGATGGACAGTTTCTTCTGAAATACTATACGGAACAAAGCTCCGAACACCCTAAAGTCACCTTGAACGGAGCCAAAATCATCTCCATGCAAGTGGGACAATTGCATTTTAAAGATTCGATGAGTTTCTTGGCCATTCCTTTGAGTCGAATGCCAAAACGTTTGGAATGACAGAAATGGCCAAAGGTTATTTTCCGCACCTTTTCAATACCGAAGCCAATCAACACGCCGTTCTACCCCATTTGCTTGATGCTTACTACAACGACCCCGACAACATGCGCATCGAACAACGAGAAGCTTTCTACGCTTGGTACCACTCTCCCTCCTCGGACCGCTTCGACTTTCAGGAAGAAATATTAAAGTATTGTCGTTCCGACGTGGACATTTTACGGCGATGCTGTGAAAAATTTCGAGAACTGTTCATGGAGCATGGAGGGATCGATCCTTTGAAAAAAGACTGCACCATTGCCAACGCGTGTTTCTTAGTCTACCGTCAACGATTCATGCCCGAAAACACCCTGGCTGTCATAAGCCCTCAAACGACTAACTTTGTCAAACGTCAATACTCGGTCAAAGCCCTACGCTGGCTACATTAGTTTTGCGACAAGGAAGGCAAATGGATCCAACATACCCGAAACGGAGAAGGCGCAAAGACCATCGGAACGTATTCGATGGATGGTTGGGACTTAGAAAACCCCAAGATCGTGTACGAGCTTAACGGTTGCTTATTTCACGGATGTCCCATCTGTTACCCTCAACGTGAGACTAAAAATCAGTTTTTACAATGTACCATGTAAGACTTGTACTAGGCCACTTGATAACGCCGCTTGAAATTAGAAAAGCAATGATACCAAGTGGTGAAAATGTGGGAACACGAGTACGATCACCGTTTGAAAACCGATCCCGAGTTTAAACGCATCGTGGAAAGTTGCACGCTGGTGGACCCTCTGAACCCGTGGAATAATTTGTGCGGAGGACGGACGAATGCCACCTGTTTGCTGTACCAAGCCGACGAGGAGAAAGGAGAAGAAATCAAATACTTGGACGTGTGTTTGCTGTATCCTTACGTGTGCAAATATTGTTACTTTCCCTCAGGGCACCCACAATTGCTAACGGAACACATCGACCTGGACAGCATTTGACAATACGAAAGATTGATTTAATGTAAAGTCTTGCCTCCCACGAACTTGTACCATCCCGTTTTACCTCACCATTGGCAAGGAAAACTGATGTTTCCCTTGTGCCGTACTTGTGCCGAAACGTGCAACCAAGACTAACCTTGTCAGCACACCCATGAAGAATGCGACTTGACAGGAACATGGGTCAGAGTGGATTTATTTAAAGCTCTGGATCTGGGATTCCAATTGTTAGAAGTGTACGAAATTTACCACTTTCCCAAGACAGAACAGTATCACACGAGTGACGTGACTCAGAAAGGCATTTTCGCAGACTATGTGGATGCCGTTTTGTAACTGAAACAAGAAGCCAGAGGCTATCCTTCTTGATGTCACACTCCCGAAGAGAAAAAGAAATTCAAAGAGAAATACTTGGAGCAGGAAGGCATCACTTTAGACCACGCAGAGAAAAACGAAGGAAGGAGATCGTTTGCCAAAGTGATGTTAAATTGCTTGTGGGGCAAAATTGCACAACGACCGTGTTTACCCAAGACGTTGTATTTGTCCGATTCTTCCCACTACTTCCAGATGATTCACGACATAACCAAATATTTGAAACGCGTGGACATCCTTCGTGTAGACTTGATTCTAACCAATTACGAAGAAGAACTTGAGCTTGAAGAAGGTGACGAATTTGGAAATGTCATCATTGCGGCCTACGTGACAGCTCATGCTCGCTTCAAATTGTACGACGCTTTAGAACTGTTAGGAGATCGTGTGCTGTATTTTGACACGGACAGTTGCATCTACATCGTTCGCCTTGGTCACCAGCGCCCTGACATAGAAGGAGACCGTTTAGGAGCCTGGACGGACGAGCACCCCAACGACAAGATTCTAAGTTTTGTTAGTGGAGGTCCCAAAAATTACGGCTAGAAATTCCGTGGCCCCCAAGGAAAAGTGCACACCGAGTGTAAAGTGAAAGGATTGACTCTAAATTATCGCACTAGTCAAGTGGCGAACTTTGGGGTAATGAAAGAAGCCTTGCAGTCTGGAGATAATGAAGATTTTAGAGTGACCACCTACCAACCTCACAAGATTGTACGTTTATCCACACACCAAATCGTCAGTCGTCCATTAGAAAAATTGTATGAAATCGTGTACCAGAAGCGAGTGCGACTTCCCAACCACTTCACTTTGCCGTACGGACATACTGGTATAAATGGTTCCAAGACGATAGCCACCAACAAGAAGGATGACATCGACACAAGAATCCATCGAAGGGTTGCACTGAGAACTCCAATTTCAAACAATACAATTTTACTGTCTTCTTGCCTGACTATTGTGATTGTGCCAGTCGATTGGAAACGTTTAATAAAATGGTCTACTGATAGGGAAGGATTACCTACTTTGAATGTTTTAGCTAGAACAGGATTTGCCTTCTTGGGACCTGAGACTGGATTGGGATGCGAAATACAATGTTTCAGTTGTGCTCTGAGGTTGCGTATGGATCGATGTATCTATAAAAATTCAGCTATTATGGAACATACTCGTTAGTCTCCACACTGTTCTTACCTTTCTATGTCCTTCTTACTACGGTACATATATGACGGTACCTTAAAGAATGTAGTACCGTTGTCCAGGAAGAGAAAAGGAAGAATTCCAAAACTAGGCATAAAAAATGAACGATTCACAAGCTCGAGACTTCATTACGACTAGTATAAAAAACGGAAAACGTCCAAGACCGATAGTTCATTGTAATTATAAGCACCAAGCGAGAAAAATGAATCCTAACAAACAGACACCATTCAAGTTCTATGATTCTCAAGTGTAGTGAGTTGCTGTGCCTTGCGATGGCAGGGATGCCGTATGCTATCACCTCAGCGATGCAGTTCCACATCATGGGAACTTTGATATGACTACTACTACCACTACTACTATACCTAATATTGAAAGTGACGCTGTGAGTGTCAAACCTGATTGATGCGAAAGCGATGCCACTCGTTATCGTTCACTTTATCATTTTACTGGTTTTCATTGTCGATGTCATCCTACACGTGAAACCATGCGGCTACCCCTTACGTATGTCATCCATGCCTGAGCAAACTCCTGCGGGTTTCACCGTACCCTCATTGAAATGAACCAGTGAAAGAAGAATATTCGTTCCCTGTGCGTTTGTCGGAATACTGCGACTTTGACTGTCGATTCCAAATCTTCCAAGGAAAATGGCCAAAATATTGGGAGGACCTACCTCCGAAGAATTAGCCAGAACTGGGTTTATCTACTCGGGCAAAGGCGATAAAGTCAAGTGCTTCATTTGCGGCGTGTCACTTCACGAGTGGGAGCAGAAAGATTCCTTTTACCTGGAACATGCTCGATGGTCTCCGCACTGTCACTACCTACCTTTAGTGGGACGACCTCAGTAATCTCTTCATGGATACTTTACAAGAGAACATTCGTGGTTTGTCTGTGGAGTTGAGAGAATGCATTTACCGAGAGTTTGTCAAAATACAAGTCCAACTCAAAGAACAATTGCATCCGTTACGTCACCGATGTTTAAACCACTGGTACCTGATTGGTATAAGAGGACTGATTAATGTGAAAGCGTTCCAGTGGTCAGACATTGTTCAACTGACTTTGGTTGCTACTCATCGTACTTCTTACAGGCTAGCCATACTACCCCAAATTCCAGAGGAAGAGTTAGAGGGCTACCAAAATACTTTACACAAACAAATCTTGGTTCAAAAGCAAACGTCTGTGCGACTTGTGGCGTGTGAGTTAGTGACTAAACAATTTGGACACGACACTGGAGTACGATCAGTTCTGTGCAAAAAATACATTTATTACCTCCGACAAAAGAGGGTTTACCGTGCCACGACCGTTATGATTAGTGATAAAACAATTACCGTGGAAGGAAATCAATGACAGTATTCAGACTGTGGTGAAATACCAACTCTTTTTACGAGCACTGTATCCAATGAATTTGGGTCGACGTGTGTGTGTGTCTTAGTGACTTGCTTTCTGAGATTTCGTTTACCAGCCGATTCCTTGTGGGCTCTTTACCATCTGTACTTTGAGGTACCACCAGAAACATGATGCTGTTTCCTTTAAATGTACACGAGAAATTCACGAGAAACCCACTCTGTTAAAAGCTTTCCGCTTTCATCTGCAAACTTCTCGACCTCTCTTTGAAGAAAAGTTTCTTTGTGAAAGTTTAGCCACTGAAGATGCTTACGAAGATGTGTGTATAATTTGTTGGTAACACTCTCACTGGAAAGATGTACGTGACGCGAACAGTCTGGATTTGGAGGCTTGGACGAAAGAAGTGGCTTACGTTGCCCAAGATTTGTGTTATGCATTCAAAGGAAATGTGCACTTAAAGTGTCCAGTGAAAAAAAGTGACCTTTAAACCTGTGTTAGCTACAGTACCAGAAGAGGAAGAACCCGACACGGAGGAAAACCACTCCATTCAGGACAGGACCATAACAACTGACATGGACATCCCCGAAAGACAATTCCGGGAGGACCCCTGTCCGACGGGATCGTGTCTCACCCCAGTGAAACTCATCTGGTCATCTTCGACGACATGTTAGGAGAAGACGAAGAAGAAATCAAACTATGGTTTACGCGCAAAGGGCATCATCTTAATGCCAGTGACAATTACATCACCCAAAATTTGTTTCAACAAAGTAAAGCCCATCGCACCATCAGTCTCAGTGCTTATTACGTGGTCTTGTTTAAAAGCCCTAGAGATAAATCGCCAGTCCAAGTGTTAGCCAAGCAGTTAGGAACTCCTTGACCGACACATGCATACGAAGATGCCACTTAAACCCCACACTTCTATTTACTCGTGGATTTAAAACTCACGACTCTCTGATTATTTGAGATTTCGTACCCATCTGTTTCACCACTGGTGCCAAGACGGAGGACCTGTCTTGTACACGTCACCGTCGACTTAAAAATATCTATAATTACCTCAGACACTTTTGGTCTATCTCACACATCGTCAACATGACGTCCCTTCAGTCGCAACTTCCCGTCAAATTGGTTAGTGCCTTGTACGGCATCAGTCTTTTAAAAAAATCTACAAATACGTGCTTGTGTCTTAGAAGCTAGTCTCAGAGAAGTCTTACTGTGGTTTACAATGACAGCACTTCAATTACTGCAAGGCATCATTCATATTCCACATGAAACCAAACTCCTTTTTGAGAGAAACAAAGTAGCCTTGACGCAACAGGAAGATACCTGCATCGACACTGAAACAACAAAGCAAATCATTTTGAAACCTGAAGGTAGCAGTTTTCTAAGAGGTGTCATTATTCGCTCCCTCTTAAAATGGGATCCCAATGCCCCCAAAATCATCACCAAGAAAGAAGCCACTTCCCGACCCAAACGTACCCAGAAGAAAAAGAGCAGTGGAGTCAAGACCTGGTCACATCCACAGAAAAAGAAAAGTCCCCAGAAAAAGAAAGAGAAAAGTCCCCAGAAAAGACCCCATAAAACAGCTTCTAACCGCAAGAGAGGCTCTACAGTCCGGGTGCAACCTTACATCCCGAAACTACGACCTGCAGCGACGGTGACCACGTCTCCAGTAGTATAAGGTTCTTCCACTTCTCCGTTGCTGGTGATGCCAGGCAAACCCAATTTGACACCCGTTCTGAATAATTTGATGAAAAAATGGACACCCGTGTCTCCAGGAACTCCCCCCCCCCCCATGGTGACACACTCCACTCCTTTAGATCGGGCATGTTACAGATTTTACTGGAACCCCTCCACGACGCGTGATGCCTGTCATGAAGTTGATAAGACGTAAAGACAATCAGTGGCGACGCATTCCATCATAAAAAAGAGTTGGGGTAAACAATGGGTATCAGTGTTTTTGTGCTCCTGAACGCCAAAAGATGTCACCTAAAAGAAGTGCACACCAGCACCACCATTGTCGTTCTCATTTCCAAAAAGGAAAAGGAAAAAGAATAGGACAGTCTCGTCGTTAGACCCCGCATCTGAAATGCGCTTAGCCAAGCATCGACGTCTACCCCTGAAAAGACCCCATCGTCCAGGGAAAAAGAGGAGGAAAGGGGAGAATTTTTGGCGCTGGAATGGTAGAACATGTGTTCAAACAGTTTGGTTTTCGAAAACGTATCCAAAAATACCCCCCCCCAAAAAAAAAGATTAAAGGGCGTGTGTCAAGTCATTGACTTTAGTGTATTTTTTGTGTGTGCCCAGGAACAAAGATGTCACACACCAGAAGCCATCCCTCTTCTATCCCCAAAGGAAAGAAAAGGAAAGGACAGCCTCCTCGTTTAGCCAAACATTCGGAGGTGTTGTCCGTCCTGTCCAAAGCTTCTTCACCCATGCGAAAACAACTCATTCAACCCGCCTCCAAAGACGTCATCGATACCATGAGCAAATGTTGTCTTAATCTCTTGAAATGAACGATACCTTTGTCTCAACATCAGAAAGAATGCTTAGCCAAGCATCGACACGTTTTGCCCCAAATGGTCCGGAAGAAAATACCCATACGTCAAAAGAACAATGCGGAGGTTTTGTGCACCTGTTGTTAGGACCCATACTAAAAGCCACATTGGCACCATTGATTACAGGACTCATGGAGCTACTGCTTCACAAATGTCTCAAAGATAAAAATGATCAAGAAGATAAAATGGATCTCTGGAGTTAAAGATTTCAGACATGACCTTTGAAATCTGATGGAATGACGAAAACTGGCTTTAATTCCATATAAACGATGGATGGAATGTCATCGTTGGCAAGAACAACGGACACCGCATTTACCTTCCAATCCTCATCTGACCGAGATGTCCCAGTTACAACAGGAATTGCAATCGTTGATGGATCTCAGCGATTTGTCAGAAACGGAAAAATCGCAACGGTACGGTGAACTGTTGCAACGACTTCAACTCTATCACCAGAAAGCTTTATACGAAACAGCTCCACCGACACTGAAAAATTTTAAGACCCTAATGACAGACGCAGCCCCACGGATACGTGAGGAAGAAGAGGCACGAGAAGTCTTTCAAACACTGTCAGCAGCTCCCATCCCTAGTAAGACTGGAGCGTCCTTGTTGACCCCTTCCCCCACACACCAACGAGAATAACTTAAAGTTTGGGTTAAAAATATCATGTCCACTCCTCCTTCGACAGTAGTCAAAAAGAAAGAAGGGAAACCAGAAGTTAAGAAAAAAAAGGAAGACAAAAGCCATTCCATTACCACCACCACCACCACCACCACTACTCTCGACTTCTACTCCCATGGCACGTCGGACACGTAAAGCCGTTTCCAACACACCACCTCACCCGTCCAAAGTATCATCAGTGAAGAGTGGGTGACATATTATAAAACTCCTGATGGAGAATGTGTTGGGCAACATTTACTAGGATCCATCCCATCCTGCGGGATACGGGAGAGTTCAAAAAATTGTATCGTGCTGCCAAAACCGACTGAAATGTGTCCGTTTACCTCAAGTGCAACGGTGGTTACATGAACAAGCCACGCACACCTTACACAAATCCATTCGACGAAAATTTTCCAGAAATCTCACCCGAATGGAGGGCATCTATCATCAATGGCAAGCCAATGTAGCCGATGTCTCTCATTTGGCCACCTACAATCCTGGCTACAAATATTTGTTTTGTGTCATCGACGTCTTTTCCAAATTTGCCTGGGTCGTGCCACTGATTTCCAAATCGAGCAGTGAGTTAGTGCTAGCCCTCAAACTGGTGTGAAAACAAAGTAGTCGTCACCCTCTTTGATGGCAAACCGACAAAGGCACCGAATTTCTGAACCAAGCTTTCCAAAAAGAATTAACGAAACGAGACATTCATTTTTTTTTTCACCACCGAGAATCCAGAAACCAAAGCCAGCATCGTGAAACGTTTTCAGCGCACCTTGAAAGAACGCATGTGGAAAAGTACATCGACGTCTTACCGCAACTGGTCCAAGAGTACAACCAATCTTACCATCGGAGCATCGGATGTGCCCCCCCCCCTCCCAAGAAGTGAGTCACGACAACAATGTAACCGTCTTTGAGCGCCTGTTTTTTACGACCCCAACTGTGGCTGTCCCCAAGAAAGGTGAAGTGTTGAAGACGGGAGATCGGGTGCGCATTGACAAAACCAAACGCACTTTCGACAAAGGTTACTTACCCAACTGGTCCACCGAATTGTTTCGTGTCACTGGACGAGTGCGTGGCCGTGATACTGCCGTCTATAAATTGGAAAACATGAACGTGGAAGTGTTAAAAGGAACGTTTTACTTTCCAGAGTTGCAACGCGTGACCAAAAAAGACGAAGTGTACGACATCGAAAGCATTCTCGATCGAATAATCCGTAAAGTGGGAAAACGACGTGTCAAAGAAGTCAAAGTACGTTGGAAAGGATATCCTCCGAGTTTTGATTCTTGGACTGACGTATCGCAAGTCATCTACTATAAAAACGAAGTGACCATAATGCAATTCAACACAGCCTCAACCACCACAGCAGTGACCTCTCCTTCACCGAGTTCTTCCGTGCAAGATCTACAAAAGCAACCCTTGCGGGTGTGGTGTGGAGAACGTGCCTAAAACGCAAATCGTTTTTTTCTGCCAAGTCTTTGTGGTGTATTGTGTCATCGGTGCTGCCATTGCCAATTTGATTTTGCAACAAGGAGACAAACAATTCTGGACCATTTTACTGAGCAGTTGCATCGGTTACCTTCTTCCCAATCCTTCCCTGAAATACTCTAACGGTAACAATGGGAGCCTTGCGCCCAACGTCAGTCACCCTCCCAACAGTCACCACCCAAACAACAACAACAGTCATCTTTAAGACACTCCTCTTACCTCAAGCGACCCCTCGGACAGCAGAACTCTGGAATTATGAATAATCAATTTTACTTGACGTTACCTAGTGACAGTTCCATGGAGGTGTTTACCCACAATACTTCTTGCTGTTTCACGGCCAAATTACCTAAGGCCATCCGATTAGATCACGAAGCCTATTGTGAAGTGGCTTTGGTCGAAATCATTCATCCCACACAAATCAAAAACAATACTGAAAATCAAAACATTTTTAAGGTCGAAGTTCTGGACGACCAAGTGCAACAATAATTGGATCAAAACGAAAATGTTGATTCCTCTATGAAAGAAAAAGTGTCCCCCCCCCCCCCATATTCCACGGTACATCTATATGTTGAAAATTCCGCCAGGGTATTATTTTCGTTGTCAACATCTTGTAGATACGACTGCTGCCAGGTTTAATGCACTGTTTGGCAAAGCCTTGGACAAAGGCAAAAAAAGTGTCACCCTCAAGTACCAGAAAGTAGCTTGTCGCCTGCTGATGAAATTTCCGGATGCCAAAACGTTGTGCATTCAGTTTTGTCTTCAATTGTTTGACATTTTGAGCGGGGACGTCAAGATGCTCAAGGGTGGACACGTACCATTCATTATCAGCACCGTGAATTTTGCGCAGTATTTTCGATTCCCTGTAGGACTGAACCAATGACTGGATTTGATCTTTGTGTACTCCGGTGTGGTGGAGTACAACGTTGTGGGACGCACCTCCGTACCGTTACTGCGAGTCATTCCTTTCAAAGTGGAGTCTACCACGGCCATTGATCAGGAAGGTGGAAACACCAATCACGTTTACCGCGAATTTGTAGATCCTCACTATTTACTCGTTAGTAAGTGGTATTTCGACAGTGTCAACATTGCTATAAAAGGAGATCTTGGACAAAATATTTCATTCTCCAAAGGGAAAGTTACGATGAAACTCCATTTGCGAAAACGATTCTCTAACGACTTGTAAGTCATGTATCCAGTGTACCGAGGAGTCCCTTGATAGCGAGGACATGGTTTAGGAGATATGCTGAAATAAGCGTTTCGTTTGGTGTCCCCCGTTTTGAAACCGGTGGTGACACGAGGATTGCACGCCTTGAAAGATGCCTCTTTGACGCAATGCAAGGAATTTCTCCAAAATGTCATAAACGACAAACAAAATCCCAAAGAAGCTTTCTTGAGAGCAGGCAAAAATGTCTTGCTTCAAACTGACGAAGACATTTTGGGCTGACGAGAAACTCCTATAAATGCGCTGGACGCTGCCGAGTCATCCATTCCCGCTTCCCTGACGCCACAGCAAGGACAAGGCAGAAAGAGACGACGACGAAGGCACCCCTCCAGAGGAGTTCACACACACAGAGTCAGAAAGACGAAGAAAAGAACTGTCAGAGAATTAGACGTTTTTGATTATTAATAAACAGAGAGAGAGAGAGAGAGAGAGAGAGAGAGAGAGAGAGAGAGAGAGAGAGAGAGAGAGAGAGAGA
>JAECUM010019904.1:47284-61251 GCA_016617855.1 Megalonaias nervosa
CTTTGATGGATTCAGCTTCCATCGAGTTTGAAATCAAAGGACAGTCCAAAGAGTACATCGATCTGAATAGCAGTTACTTGTACTTGAAATCAAAGTGGTCGAACCGAACAGTATGGACGGTCCTGATCTAGAGCCCGATGAGTCAGTAGCTCCCGTCAACAATTTCATGCATTCCTTGTTCATCTCAGTGGATTTGTATTTGAATAAGAAACTGGCCAGCAGCAGCTTACCCTTATCGAGCGGACCTGGAAAATCTCTTGACGTACGGAAAAGAAGCCAAAAACACCCATCTGGATGCTTGCGTGGTATGGAAACCTGACACAGCGAACGAGTTCAATAATGTGACGGGCAAAGCATTGGGAAAATAAGGGATTCGACGAACGTCAAAAGAAAATTGCACAAAGCCGTAGTTTAGAACTGATGGATCGCTTGCATTTGGACATGTGGTTGCAAAAGATGTATTTGCTGAACGGTTTGGATGTCCGCCTGAGACTGAATCTCAGCAGTGCCGCTTTCCATTTGATGGCTGCAGCTGATGCCGCTTACATAACCAAAATGGAGGAAGCCTGACTCTACGTACGACGCGTGGAAGTGTTACCTAAAGTGGGAAAGGATATCAGTCGCACTTTGAGCAGAACTACCACCAAGTATCCTATACGACGCGCGGAAGTGAAATTCTTCACCATTCCCGCTGAACAGCAATCCATGATCGAAGATCATCTGTTCCAAGGAGAGATACACAAACGTTCAGTTATTGCCATCGTCAAGAATTTAACCTTCAACCGAGCCTAAAAGGCAAAACCTTTCGAGTATCAAAACTACAATGTGTCCAAAATCGAAGTCAGTCGCGATGGCAAGACTTTGTGTACCAGACCCTTCGAACCTGACTTTTCTCCTAATAAGAAGAATTACTTGAGGTCGTACTTGTCCCTGTATTAAGCCACCGGACAATTAGGGACCAACACCAGTCACGACATTACGTACGACGATTATGCAGGAGGTTACGCTTTGTGGGCTTTTGATTTCACTCCAGACCAAGGCAGCGACGAGGGACATTTCCACCCTATCAAATCCGGCCATATTCGTGTGGAACTTCAGTTTGCTTCACCTCTACCCACAAAGAACACGGTGAACGTCATCTTGTGTGCCGAATTTGACAATACGATAGAAATCAACAGTTTGAGAAAAGTCATTCTAGATTATTAGAACCTATGGAAGACACTTATCCCTCTTAGAATGGTGGAGCCTCTTTGGAAATGGAATGGGAGGATATGGTGGAAGCAGAACCATCCACCAAATAAGACAAAGACGAAGAGGACATGGTCATGTGCAGATGACCGAACAAAAACACTTATTTTCCTGTTTTCCTAAACATCTGGCGGAAACCATCACCTGGTTGACCAACAAACATTGCTATAGATGTCTAAACGATCATCCCAGTCAAATTCAACACGATAAATGCCTGATGATGAGTCAAGAAGAGAAATTGGACGAGTATCTGGAGGATTCTTGATGTCTCATCTTGGAAGAAGCAGTGTTGCATTAGTGGTATAAAGACTTGCGTGATCATTCTTTCCCTCCATTGACAGCTCTAAAGATCCATCGCATCGAATCTCTCTTTTCCCAGAGTACGGGGACGAGGCGAAGAGACCATTACTTGACAGAGATTTTCAAGCAAAAAGTCAGGATTGAATTGATGACTAATCATTACCTGTGAAACAAGAAAAAGAAAATGGATACCTGGGAACTTTATTACCTTTTGAACAACAGTTCGTACACCACTTCTTGGAATCCTGTCGTGTGCGCTAAAGATTAACTTCCTCATCGCAAAACTAAAGACCATCAATCTTATGTCATCAACACGTACGACAGTCATCTCCCAGGAACCCACTGGGTAGCTGTCTACTTTCCCTACGATGCCTATGTGGAGTATTTTGACATCATCGACTTTATGAGAAGAAAGGCCCAGTCGACTCGCTTGAATAATGTGAAATTGCAAGGCATAGATTCCATGGTGTGTGGACAATATTGTATTTTCTTCATCAACGCAGTCTTTGTATATCCCTTAAAACATTTAGTGACTTATTTTGATCGTGACTGTTCTAGAAACCATGAAGAAGTAGATCAATGGTTTTGTGACCATTATTGATATCTCTTGTCTTTAGCCAGGAAACGTAGTATACATCAATGGCCAAACGACTTCCATCAGTGGAAGTCTAACTTGACTTCACAACGTTGTCAACCTTGTCAAAAATTGGTTCATTGATATTGTATGAATTGATGTTATATTATGTGTTCGTGTATTGTTGGTTGAATAAAAAATGTTATTTTTTGAAAAAAGTTTTGGTGGTTTGCTTTCAAAACATTTTTTTATCATTAAACATGCTCTTCAACTTCTCTCTGTATCCCTTGCTATGTGATAAGCTATATAGCGTTCCTACATCAAAAAATCGTGTTCAAGACTAGCAAAGCTGAACGAAGCCCACGCAAATTTACATCGTGTCAGGCAAAACCTGATACCGAAGCCTGATGAGACTGAAAATGTCAGGATGCTGAAAGTAGCCCAAGATCTGGTAGAAGAGGAGTTTAAAGACGAAATCAAGAAGGTGCAAAATGACTGGACCGAGAAGTACAGACTGCAGAAACAGCAGAGAGAATATCAGCACCAACAGCAGGAGCCAGGGAGAGGTTTTGTGGACTGCCGTGTGGACATGAAAGAGTTCTCCTTCTCCTTCCGCTGAAACAGACCCTATCCTATGGGAAAGCTTGCTGCCAGACGGGGACGCAATATTAGACAAGAGATTGCCAGAACCCCCAACAAAAACAGCCCTTTTCATGGCTACCCCAAACAATCTAGAAAAGATATACTAGTGAAATTGCCAAAATATTTGTCTGTTTTTGTGTGTTTGTCTGTAATTTAAAAATAAAAGTGTGCCTATAAACACTTCGTTTCACTGACTTGTAAGATAGTCTGTGTGTTTTTATAATTGTGTGTTTTTATATGTAGGAGTGGTAATAAAGTGTGTTTGAAGGTGAAAAACGTAGATGTGAGTGTTTCTTTTAGGTCCAAGCATTCATATTATTGATGGTGGAGTGGGTATTGTTAGTTTTTCTGTAAGGGTGGACGTTTTCTTTCACGTCCGTGCTGCAGGGATATAAAGCGAATCATTAGTCAGTCTGGCTACCCAGCATTTACTCGTTAACTTTGAAGAAGATGAGTAGACTGGCCAAACTTCTTGAACTCCAAATGCACCTGGAGTATGCCAGGTGCATCCTGGACGAACTGGCCATGGAGGCGATCCAGGAAAGTGCCAGGATAGAAGAGAAGGAGGAAAATAAGAAGAAAGAAGAAAAGGAAAAGAAAAGAGAGATCCTAGTGCTCCTGATGCTAAGACAGGTCTGTGAGTTCAAGCCTGAGGTGAGGACGCCTTCACAACCACAATCACTACCACCAGTACTAACAGCCGCTGTCCTCCAGATGGAGAACTGGGAGGAAGAGTTGGAAAGACAGCGGCAAGAGTGGAAGCCGCAGAGACCTCATCATCATCATCTGTGGCTGCAGAATAGAAGACAGAGGGAACAAGTCTTCACTATCCCTCAAACGGAGGAATGGGATATTGAAGCAACTCAACCCCCCCTCTGCACTCCCAAGAACAAATGTCAGTTGGGAGAATGACTGGAGCCGACGTCGCGTGTGTAGTGCCCGGCCTCAGAGGTGCCAGCATTAACCAGGTGCATTTGGAGTTACAAAAAAAACCCCCAGCCCTTCTCAGGACTAACCAGATCTCATGAAAAGAGAGACTGCATGAGTAAATGCATTGCAAACTTTACAAACTGTTACAGTGGGATCAAAGATAAAACTATGTCTAGCGAAAAACATAAAGTGATTATTACATCTAAGAAAATAAAGTATAAATGATAAAATATCAGCTTTAGAGAGTGATCTCAAGCAAATAAAAAGTCTCTAGAAACTTATTATGTACTACGATTAGAACTTCAACAGTATAAGCATAAATTAAAACTATTAGACGAAACAAAGTGCTGAAGAGAATAAAACCTTAATTTTAAAATTTTAATGATGGTGTGAACAATCTGGATGATTGACTAGCATTTTAAAGATGGTGTGAACAATCTGGAAGACTGACTAGCATTTTAAAGGTGGTGTGAACAGTCTGGTACACTGACTAGCAATTTAAAAATGGTGTGAACAATCTGGAAGACTGACTAGCATCTATCACTACTAGTCTTTCAGAATTACACAGGAGAATTGTTTGGAAGAAGTCAACAGAAAGATACAATAAAACACAACATTCACTTGAAAATGATTTAGTAAATCTCATAAATATATTTCTGCTTGAGAAGAAGAAAAGGAAAAAAAAGTTCTAACAGATAGTAAAGAACTTATAATATTGTCATTGTACAGAAGTATTGAGGTATTAGAGAAAAAGGTAAAACAATTCCGAAGGAATTTTAAGGACATGATACAAAATATAATAAATATGATATTAAAAATATCAATAATGATGTAGATAAAATTAATTTTGCATTAAGTAAAAGAATTTATACAGTTAAAAAAAGAAGTGCAAGCAGACATTTGTATAATTATGATATAGATCACAGTAAAAGTCAAAACTAAGTCAACACATAAAAGTAAATAAAGGGTACTACAATTACATTTACACTTCATGAAATTTTTAAGTCTCTATTACCATATAAATGTGAATAAAGGAAACTAGAATAACAAGTATTCTTCGTGCGCGTGCATGAAATGATGTCTTAATTCAGTTTAAAAACACTTAGGTCCCTGTGAAATAGTCAGAGTCGTTTTTATACCTTGAGAAGAAGGTATTATTTTTCTTGTGCTGGAAAGAGTTTATTTTTCTTTACATCTGTAGAGCTCGAGATGTGTCTTGTTATAGATGACAGCTATAGGAGTTCATCTATTTTTAAATAATAATGTTTTCCCTGGAGAACTACACATGTGGTTTAGGACAAAGACATTCAGTGAAATTCATTCTAAATTGGAATAGTACAGTACAAATTGTGGTTCAACGTGAAATTCTGGACATTTGTGTAAAGACTTCATCTGACGTCATTGTCCTCCATCTTGGAACGTCATCAAGATTCGAACCTGGATTCAGTTAAAATTATTTAGTGGGTCTTGTATTTTTTCAGTACTAGGATAAATGTTTGGATTTTCTTCACAAACCGTAAGTCCTATTTTGTATTTTCACCTTTTCACCATGTTTTCTAGGGAAATAAATTATTTTTGTTAAAACTTACAAAGCTTGTTGTCTTCACTCTTTCCTTTTGTTACTTTTGAACAAGATGATACGTAACAGTATCGTGTGATCTAAAGGTTCAAGGAGCGGCAAACAATTCAGCTAGAAGCAATACTGGAAGAATGTTGATTCAAGACATAAGCATTTCTTAAGGTAGTGACTATATTTTTAACTTGAATGATTTCAAAATTTTCATCATGCTGAAAGATTTATGGCTGCCAAGGTATGCAATAAGAAAAAAAGTCGGGCAAGGTAACATGAGTGCAAAACTGAGAAAGATCTGGAACAGGTAATACACAAAACACGAATACAGAAGGTATTTAGTTTATTGTTTTATTGTATATGGAATTAAATTCATAATTCCATAACATTTTTTCCTTTCCCAGGATTTGCAATTTATGATTACATTGGAAAATGCATCAGAAATTACAGAAGGGATTGAGATTATGAATTACATTATTTGTATCCAGTATAACACTATTACATTGGAACTAATGATATAAATGACAAGTACAGGAAAGGAATTATTTGTTTTCATGATTGTATCACAAGAGAGATAATTAATGATACCGCTACAAATACTATCTAAACAAAGATTAACATTAATTCACCAATAATAAATCTAAATGTACCGGTAGTCTTGAAACTGTGCAAAAAGGAATAGAAACTGATCTGGAGAAATATTTCAATCTGAGAATATAAGAAAATGATTAATGCAAAGAATTGCCAAGCACGTTTTATTGAAAAAGAGATTTGCTATAAAAGCAATTTAGAGAAATAAGTATTTCTTTGAGGAAGAACAAAAATACATAGAAATTGGTTGCATTAATGCAAAAAGAATATATTGATCACCACTCTTTCGGGCTGGTCTTAAGAAGTTTACAATGTAATACATTGCATGGAACAGAATATAAATTAGACAATATCCAGCAGGGAATTAACCTACAGATAAAAAGGATATATATATATATATATATATATATATATATATATATATATATATATATATATATATATATAGATATATTCATTAACTTAAAAGATAGTATTTTGCAAACTCGTAAGTCCCTCGTTTTGTCAAATGTGTCTTGAGTTTTATGTATAAGTTAAGACATGGCTCTTGATCCAACCTTGCACATCTTTTGTAGTTGTTTTCCAAGTTGAATAACTTCAAATGACAACAATGAATAGTATATCTTTCTTTCCTTTGTAACATGCTGAATAATATTGTTACTATAGGTTTGGTACCCTTTTTATCATCTATTAGTTTGTTTTGTAATGGAGATAAATCGTCCTTATTAGGAATTAGTTTTCTGAGGCAACAAGATAACCTATAAAGTAGTTGTGCAAATACACTGGTATTTTTAAATCTACCTCTAAAGTTCGTCTTAATACATGACTGTCACACAAGTACGTATCTTCCGACATTAGTTTTATTAGCCCTCTGGCTGCCCATTTATAATTTCTCACATGCATTAGTTGGCACATGGATCAGCCATACAAATTGTATCCAGTATAGGCACATAATATATAAACTTGAACTCAGTATATCATCTTCTCCGTTATTTGTGACTGTATGGAATGTTAGGACAGTTCTTCACTGGACGCCATGGTTTGAATTTTTTTTTACCCCCTTACAACTCCTGATTTGCTTTGGCATATCTATTATGTGTCATAGTTATTACTCCTCTGTTTATAATAAAAAATCACAGGCCTTTGACATTCTAACACTGTAGTAAGAAAATGTCAGAAGATCTGAGAGGAATCTAGGTTCATGGGGGACCAATAACAATATAAATCTTCATCAGTTTTTTGTTCCTATTCAAATATTTGTACAAATCACACCTTGTCTAAAGAGCAAATGTTAATCATCCATTTGCCATGGTACCAAAGTAATCCGAAAAAGTCATTGTGAATCCAATATTAGAAAAATCGGTGTCACACCATTTCCCAAGTCAAAGTTGCATGTCCTATTCTGCAGAATAACCCCCTTCCCATTTTCTCTTTATACATGACCACGTTCACAAGAATACATGAAAACAAATTTTAAAAGTGCTTATTTTCAGAATAAATAAAGACTGCACTGTTATCAATTTTATAAAACATTTAGAAATACTAAAGAATTACACACACATACACACATGTATGTGTGTGTGTTATTCCCCTCCCACCAATATTCGGACATTTTTTAAAAACTACAATCCAAGTATTTTAAAGGCCCATGTTAAAAATGTATAATAGTCTGTCAGCTTATTTCTGTTACTTATTTTCGAACTAGCATCCTGACCTAGTCACGAAATGTTTGTACTTAAATATACACACTGATTAGAATATTTCAAGAATATGATTGGCTTAGTGAATAAAACAAACATTTGCAACATAAAGTTAGATGGATCAGAGAGCAGCAGATGCCTTCACTGTACCATAAATTTAAAAGAATTACATATTGTTACAATGTTGTTGAGACTTTTCATCACTAGGGCATGTGCTGAGAAGTGTATATTTGCTAACATTTTAAATTCTTCTCACTGTTCAAATACAAAACAAAGAAAACAGAACACTGTTGCTTTGAATTTTCTTGTTTAAATATCCAAATAAATACTAAAATTCCAGTCCCATGTTAGAAAGACAGGAATTGTCTTTTTCTAAAACACATATACTTAAATTATCATCTTTAAGTTCAATACATAAATATTTTTTATTAGAAGAATTTATAAAGATAGTTTGAAAGTACATGTACTGTAAATTAATGAGCTTTCTGTGTAAAATTTAATGTATTTACTTACACTAAGCCTGTGAAATTTGCATCGAAATTCACTTGGAAGAAGAATGTTTACTCAGCGAGTAAGGTGTAACAAAAGTGTCAGTTACTTGTCCAAAACCTATGTTCCATTTGAGAAGGAAAAAAAATCCACTTGCCTGTGACTGCAGTTATAATCTATTCATATGTCCCATATAACATTAAAAGAAAAACAAAAACAATTTAAAGATTAAATCACCATATCTGCAATGCATACAGAGGACACAGCTGCACATTGAATATATAGGCCTAGTCCCAGGTACAAACAAGGGCATTTTTCAGATGGTTGTACAATTTCCCTCATAAAATGCCAAATGCCTAATTCATTATTTTAAAGTATACATTAAAAGTATCAAAGTATCTTTCTTCATCTAGTACTCATGAAGATCACCAAAAGAATTTTAAATATTCCATAATAATTTTAATATGTTAGTAATTCCTCTTCATTTATTCTCAATGTTGTTTTTAATAAGCTTTGCTTCGTAGATACGGGCCATTGTGGGGCTAACAAGTTTCAGAGTTCATGAATTGGCACTGAGAGATATTCTCAGGGATAAGAAGTTTCACTATTACTTGCAATGAAATCAATGCATCAATAGTTTACTAACTGAAAAAAATTGAGTGTCAACGTAGACAATTGTCTGTGTCACAAAATGTCGCTAGCTTTTGAAAAAATGAATCTTGTTTGGTGGTGTATCAAGTTAGTCTGGGTAACTGCTTTGAAGACTCCCTGCTTTACTACACTATTTCATAATGTTGATTAAAACTTCCATTTCCTCTCCACCATTTTCGATGATAAAACAAGCGATATATCAAAGTTTCTGTTTAATACCAATTTTGATTGTGATTTTCTTCAAGTTCAACAAATTGGGATCAATTCTGGGGTATTGTCTGGTTTTAAAAAAATGGCATCCATGCCTGACGCTGTGTTATAAGCATGTTCGCGAGTTATCAGGGCACGAGTTATCGAGGGAATAGTGGCTTTCTACGCTGTCAGGTACAAATCTATATAGATTTAAGTTTGTATTAAACCGGTCCTGTATCTTTTCTGTTAAAATTCGTTTTTAAGCTATATAAAAATTCATTTATTTTTCTTCTACTTTTAAGACAAAATAAAGGATGCTGTAATTTCCTTATTTCAAGCTTGTTATTGAGCATGAAACAAATTTGTTCTTTTTACAAACTATTTACTTTCAATAAAAATTTTGTGAAACATTTATAGACCTTTTGTTTAAAGTTTTCTTTTCCATTTACAAAATAAGAGTGAAATTTACATTCTTTATAACTGAACATTAGGCCTGTTCTTTACATTCTTTTACACATTCAAATGTAATTTTTTTTCTGGTTGTATTTGTTTTATTATTTCCCCCAGCATAGTGTACAGCGTTATTATGACTCCACAACCAATTCGCTGTGTAGCACTGATCTGATTCACTTGCGTTGGTGTCAATGGCAACTTATTTGGTCTGCCTGAGAGTGCACCACAAAATACTTTCAAAGCTATCCCCTGGTTTTTTTTTCACAGCAGGTCTTAATTTTCCAGCACTACTGTGACATCTGTGTATGACATGTTTATTTGTCCACGTGTCTGCATAATCACGCAGTGTGAATAGCAGGTTACTAGGAACCCGCTCCGTGTTCAGACAATTATGTTTAGAAAATATTATACGTTCACATTACATGGACGCCAGTGACCTTCAATTGTCCGCCAACACCTTGAAGCATCAGTGTTTTGTCAGACAATATCACTGCAATACATCTGTGCGCAACACTGGCAGGCAGTGTGCCAGTGTGAGCTTGGAAATGCATATCCCAAACTGAATAAATTAATCCAAATATTCCAGCAAAATGTAACAAATATGGTAATTAGATGCAACGTTTCAAGAAATCTGCAGTTCCTCGTCTACATTTTGATCTCTCCCCATGATCAAATACAATCTATGTCATGCTCATAAAACATGTTCTGAAAGCAATACTTCAGTAATGTTAAGTTGGTCTAACATCATCAGATATACTGATTATTCAGCTGTCATGTATTCTGAAATGTTGTGAACATGTGTCATGGCACAGAAACTCCTTGTTCGGCACTGATCTGCCATGTAAACATACCTGTCACATTCCCCTGAACCGCATAATTGGTCAATCGAACCATGCCAGCGAAACATGAGTACCTTATGACAGTAATTGTTCTTTTGTGAGTGATGGTGTGCATGGATATCCACAATGACAACACCATTAGTTTAACTTGTGCATGCAATGCCGAGGTCAAACCTGCATTTGAGCCTTCAGCATGCAAAATTGCTTCTTTGTTGGTATCATGCCGTGTTGGCACACCTGTGTGATTGGCATCTAAAATAGTTTTCTGGATCCCCTTCAAAATCTGCAACAGTGGAATCACACATAAAAATTTAAATGGGGAGGGGTTTAAGTTGTAATCGATGTGTGGCAAATCTCAGATTGTAACCCATGTTGGTGTTGATGAGTACAGGTCTGTGTCTATGATCCACATGCATTTCATCATTTGCTTTTCTAGGAACTGCATGAATGTACTGTATATGACTGGGAAAATTCATAATGTCCTATGCTGAACATCATTGAAGGATCTGCACTGCTATAATAATCATCACTGTATCATGCCATTCTGTGTATTGCTGTGGCCACATTGACATTATTTAGGCACACCTCAAATTTCTTTTCAAGGGTTATCATGAGCTGTTGAAACAGGTTATTATTCAGTTGTTGACAAAGCCACATTGTTCTTTGGCCATGTCTGGATTACCATCAGTTTTCACCAGGGATTCCCTGACTTCAATGAAAGCTATGGCAGGGAGAAAGTGCTTGTTTCTTGCATCTGCAGTTCTATTTGCCCATGGTTGTTTGCAACTTGTGCTTTATAAAAATAATATTGGTAATCATGTACAGGCTGCTTTGAGCACTGGCTCATCGATGTCCAATGTGGGATCAGACACAAGTTTGAACATTATTATATTATATTTACATCCATGCTCGTCCAACTAATCCACTGCCTTCAGATTCGTGGTTATGTTGTCCATCATGGCCTTTTCCACCGTGACTGGATCGCTAGTGAAGCACCCTAAGTCACTGCTGTGTTACATTGTTATGTTTTATCTGTGCTGGCATGTCTGCTGTGGATGGTAATTTAACTTTGGCCAAAGGTAGATGAGCGTTGAAGGTCTGCCATGGTTGTAGTAATCTTGCCAATTGTTCCTGAATTTATCAAAATGTGCTTTCAGTCAAATAAGCCAATATCAACAAGCTCTTTATCTTTCACCTTGTTGATAGCATTCATGCCAAGTTGTTTTTACAATTAAAAGTTCTTTTGGGGCCATTCTTCTCAAGAGACCCACAGGAACTAAGGGGTGTTGCCACGTATTAGATTACTGGTCATTTTGTAGATCTGTTTGTTGTTGATGATTAATTGCACAGCCTTGTCAAAAATGATAGACTTTGTTGATTGTAACTGCACTAGTAACATGGTCATACATTTGCAGAGTCATATGTATAAGGTCTCTGCAAGTCTCGCCATGCAAACCAAGCAGATGTCCATCTTGACTGATACATCAATGAAAACCTCAGCTGGGATATTGTGTTGTTGTTGTACAGCAAATAAACTGGGTTGGTTGGCACAGTAGAAATATGATCACCAGAAAACACAATAGGGGCAAAACTGTATAATAGATTTCTTTGCGCAGCTTGATGTCTGTGCTATGATTTATAACAACCTTAAACATTATCACATTTTAGATTCACCACGAACATAGAGGTAATATTGACAATCCCCATGGCACAATGAAACCCAATGTTACTTTCAGAAGTTTTGTGTTGTAGTAGCAGGAATATCACTTCCACGAACCATTCCAGCACACCAGGATGCTCTGGATAGGATTCTTGGGGAGGTAACCCTTGGGACATCCTAGCAAGGTTCAGATCAAAGATGTGTCAATATCTACATAATAATCTGGTACTGATACTCTGATTTCCCCACTGAGTGATGGTTCATGCACATTGATCTATAATTTGGGCTATTTCCCAGTGATATTCTTGATCCATTGTTGAAATTCTTCCTTGATGGCTTCTATTTTGTATGTGCCACTAGGAATGCCAACCACACACCAATCAGGTATTTCCTTTTCATCAATGATTTTAATTTGCCAGGCAAATATCAGCAAATTAAGTCTTGTAAAGGGGAATGAGAACATTAACAATTTAATTAAAGAAAACTAGACAAGCAAAGCAGTAACACCAAAGGTGAATTTAGGGGTGTTCTGAAAATCAATGAAACTTCTGTATTTTTTCATCACAAATAAAAGTAAAAATGTAAAACCTGCTATCGGAAGCAGACTTAGGTATATGGCTAGCACAGATGCTGAGCTTTGAGGAAGCAATAAAAAAAAAAATCAACAAATATCACACAATGGAACAAACTATTAATGTGCGTTTAATCAGACAAGTTGTTACTGATGTACAGACACTCCTCAGTTGATACATATCATCACTGTATTAAACTAAATTGGAAACAATAAATATATTGGGATAAAAGTAATTCTTGCTGTATTACAAGAAAAAATAACTGTATATACTAAATCGTAAGCAATAATTACAGCAGCTGCACTGATCTGTCATAAGATTAAAAGTCATTTGTTTTCTTGCAGCAAGAAAATTCTACTGCATAAACTGTACAATGAACAACACTGAACACAGTTACAAATGGCACAGGATCTAAAGTAATTTTTTCCATCACAAAAAGTTTACTGTAAAGGTCAGGTGGTGAGCACTATATATATGTTGTAAGGTTACATGTAATTTTTCCTGTGACGTAAGAAAAATCCACTACATAAACTACCAAGCAGATGGCACAATTACATAAATTTGTTAAACATTTCATAACATGGAGGCAAGCGAATATGCTATTTTGGATGCTCCTACAATGGACAAGTTCACAGAAGGTAGAATACCAAAGAAGAAGCTGACCACAAAAGAAATGGCTAAAAAAACAAAAACGTTTGAAAAGACCAATTAATAAATACTGATAATAAATCATGGCCAGACAGCATGCGACTCTTTTGAAAATACAAATGAATTGTTCAACAGCAAACAAAGCTTCAATAAAAATATACAGCCAAAGGACTACCGGTATATTGAATAAGGGCCATTTTCTGCCCCCTCTCCAAATGTCCTCATATGATGTATACTGTACACATGAAGTGGTTAACATATATTTCTGACATCAGTTTTGTGTTCACATGTTCGTTGCCATGGTTGCAGGGTGTCAAAACACTATCAAAAAAGACATGAAAAGTTATCTTTTCCATTTACTTCTCATCTATACTGCTTTACCATGAGCTATTTTCACTCAGTTTCAAATTTTCAATATGCATTTTTATTATTTTAGGGGTTATAAAGCTCTATAAATAAAGTTTAGTTTCTAAAACTATTCCAAAATGATCCATCATAGACAAAAAATAGAATATATAACTTACACGTCAACTGAAAACTATTTCTAAAATATGTTGACAAAAAAGTATAGTCATAAAATACAAAAATTTTTCCTCAATAAAATATTGTTTAATATTACTGAATGATGTTTAATATTATTGATTTATTTAATGATTGTTTGATATTATTGAATATGACGGTAAAGGAGGCGTTAATAGGGGCCTGTAGGTTCGCTTCCTAGCCGAATACATGGGTTTGTTACATTCACTGGAAATGACAAATGTTCTTTATGTATTTATGTACTTTTATCCTTATATTTTCATGGCTATAACACACACACACACACACACACTATTGTGTTTCTATCTTTATAAGAAAAATTAAAAAACTGTCTTCCACACCCCTTGACGTAGCCTAGAGTCAAACTA
>JAECUM010019905.1:0-11944 GCA_016617855.1 Megalonaias nervosa
CTGTCTCATTGTCTGTCTGTCTCTCGTAAATCAACCAAATCATTCGTTAAATCATTACAAAATTAATGGCGTATCGTTATAGAAGTGCAAATACCAATTCAGTTATGTATCTGACTTTCGCCCTGGGTCATAGTCCCTGTGTCATAACATAAAAGCTACCTAATAACTATGTATACACTTACTCAGTATATCAAACCAAATTGATGGATTCAGTTAAATTGCACCGGGGTGTACATCTAGCTATCAAGGACAAAGTGTTCTGGATTATGAGTTTGAGCAGCAGGGAGGGTGAACAGACCATTTTGCTGGAGACTTTATTTATGAAAAATAAACCTTCCTACGAAAATGAAATCTCAAGGTCAATAACATTAAACCAAAACCTCTGTCAGACCATGAGATTTCTCTAATTGGGTTAGCTCATTTTGTTACATCATCACTGACGCGCGTTTTTATTTTATGGTGTGTTTCGTTTACGTGTTGGTCACTCAATGCTGGTCGTTCACCCTCCCTGCTGCTATAAGTAAATCATTGTTATATCAAATAATGGAATCTCATACATCTAAACTAGCTCGAGAGCGACTAGAGGCAATTAAAAAACATCTACCCGTCCGTAATTCTGTGAAGCAACAACTACAAGCACGTCAGGAGTCTTAAGTGGAATTTGCAGAAGGTGCAGAACAATTATTTAAACCGATTGTCGAACCAACAAAGAAAATTGTTACAGCAACTGGGGCAACAGAAAGAGCTCTTGAAACATTATCTGTTGATATTGCTGGCCGTATTCAAGCAGCTCAACCACAACCTAAACCACCAAGAATCAGAACTAGCATCAGAGATAAATTTACGCCTGAAGGTATTGCTGGTATCAAGGACAAAGACCAATTACTTGATATTGCCGCGTTTGGACATCATGAAAGAAAAAAAATATGTAAAACCAGAATATGTTAAATCTCTAAAATCTGCCGATTTGATCAAGGATGTATATCACATCGCTACTGGTATTCCGGAAATCAGATCTGAGGAAGATGTTAATAATTTTAATAAATTTGACAGTATGGTTTATGAGTATATCGAAAAATCTAAACAAAAAAGTAAACGACTATTACCATCACCACAACAATCACCACGACTAATACCACCACTACCACAACAATCATCACCATCACCACAACGATTACAACAAATACAACGAATACAACAAGAGCTACAACAAAGAGAACAACAACAAGAACAACAATTTCAAAAAATAATGAAACAATTGCAATCACCACGACAACCAGTCAAAACAACAAGTGAGGAAAAATATCAAGATCCCTCCGGTGCTACTGGAAGTGCCTTACTACACACGGAAGTGGCCTTATTACTTGTCCTAATAACGTCCTTGCCGATGTTGATCGACTAGAAATTCTCATTGGAGGAAAACGAGCTGGCAATAATTCCCCAGAGATAATTAATGAAGCAGATGATATTTGTAAACGATTATTTACAGGCGGTATCATGGATATTAATGTGTATCGGTCTCTCATTAATGAAATCGCCGATGATTATCACAGTGATTGAGTATGTAATTAGATGCAGTGACTATAATAAGATGATCACACATAATACTCAACGTGGACCAGACATGGTCAGGGTAATAAATTCACCATTACCAGTATACAAAACGACCTACGGAGATGGACTAGGTGATGTTGTTCAAGGTCTATTTAGAAGGATAGCCCCAAAAGCAATACCGCTTGCAAAGCAACTGGGAATGAAAGCTATTGACGTTGTTCGTGAAAAATGTATTGGCGCTGTTGGTGATGTTGCTAGCAAAGCATTATCAGCAATCAAGGATAGACTAGTGCGATTAATACGACGAAAACCTCAGCCACCAGTGAAACTGGCCAGCACTGAAGTGATGCCCGCAAATGTCAGTAAAATAATAAATCAAGCTGCTATTCAAAAACTAGCAGAATTAGCTGGTGTACCAATGTCAGAAAAAGAAAAAAATATAACCGCTAGTCTAATAGCTGGAAGTGGTCTTCGTGTTAGACGATAGCAAATAAAATAAAGATGTTCAAACGTATATCTGATCCCGCATTCGACATGGACGCACCAGTACTCAAAGATGAATCTGTGAGTGATTATTAGTATTATTCTTATGACGCACGACAGCCAGATCAGCGTGGACGAATTGAACTTCAAGCTCAAGATACAAGCAGATATTTCTTACTCACTGAAGCATTTATCGAGGTTGAAGGAGAAATTTTGAAAACGGATAATACTGAATATGGAGCTGGAATTAGTGTTGGTTTTGTCAATAATGGCCTCATGGCGTTGTTCGACAGCGCTACGTACATGATTGATGGAAGAAATATTGAGTCGATTCAAAAAGATGTTGACGTTGCCACAACGATATTGGGCCTTGCAAGATACAGCGACGATTACTCAAGATCAGCTGGTCCGTCAATGATGTTTATGAAAGATACTTCTAACCACGCTGACATCGGACAATATCATATAAGACAACCAAGAAACGCTGCTGACACCGCTAACGTCGATATGTGGCCAGAGGTTCATGGTGTTAATCCAAATTTTAACTTAGGATTCTCAACACGTCGATCAATGCTGAAAGATGGAAGTAGAAGATTTTCATGTGCAATTCCACTGTCACATATCTTTGGATTTTGCAGAAATGTCAGAAAGGTTATTTTTGGAGCCAAACATACATTTGTACTTGTAAGAAAAGCTACCGACGATGATGCAATCTGGCGACCTGCTGGTGATGCTGGTAAAGTAATACTAACAAAACTTTCATTGTGGATGCCAGTAATGACTCGAACACTACCTGAAGAAGAACGTTTACTTTCTTTGATGAGTCAAGGTGGTAAATCAATGTTATCATGGTTAACGATGACCACAGATAGTGTTCAAAGTACAATTAATGGTTTATTTACATGGCAAATAGCGTCACAGCAAGGTGTGTTTGCACCGCGACATATATTTATTGCGCTCCAAGATGCTGCATGAATAAATAATCAACTACAAAGTATTATGATATTTGACAAACTCGGTGTTTCCGAGGTTTCACTGAGAATAAACGGACATCAAGAACCCTCCGAGGATATATTACTGAATTTCGATCAAAATCATGTAGCACGTGTATATCATCGTTTAATGGCATTTATGGGGCGTGACCAAAATGTTGATTCCGGTTTACAAATATCTCAGCTGGATTTTACAATGCTGTATCCAATCTACTATTTTTCACTGGAACACCTGGATCTGTTTAGACAATCTGTCGTTGATATATACTTTCGAGCTCGCGTAAACCGAGGAGCTATTGCCAATTACAGAGCAACCGCTGTTATACTTAGCGATAAATCAATGTTACTTGAAGGTGTTGGTTGGCGAATGAGAGTTATCGATGCCCCAGTAGAAAACATGTAATTAAATCCCTGATTTAAAATCAGGATGATAATTATAAATGTCGTATCAACATGTTAGTGTTACTCTGACTCCTGGTCAGATTAAAATGCTACAATCATCATCAAAAAATAATTGTGCGGTAAAAAATATCACTAAAGCGAGAACAAACCGCAGGTGGTCCGAATAAACTATCATTACCGGAACGTCAGCATAGGCACTTCAATGAAGCCAAACAATCAAAGACTGGCATACGACTTAATCTATCTGAGAGTGCCATTAAAGTCATCGCTAGAACGGGTGGTATATTTCCACTTCTTGCCGCGTTACCAGCGATAATAGCCGCTGCAGCACCAGCTGTTGCAAAAACAGCTGCGTTAGGTGCTGTTGGAACTGCTGCTGGAATGGCATTAAAGAAAGCAACAGGTCACGGAATAAAAACCTCCAAAAAAAAAGGGAAAAGGTCTAAGACTTCCAGGGACCCAACACTGGTACGGAAAAGGTCTAAGACTGCCCGGGACAGTTGGATGATTCTTCCTATGTCCAATTTTGATTTACTTGATGCTGCTAAGCAACTGAACATAAAAAACTTCAGAGGTGTTTTTATGCGTGATCAATTACCAAAACAACCAAACAATATTGAAACTGGTATTATTAATCTCGATAAAAACTCTGGTCTAGCTACTCATTGGGTTGCATACGCGATTGATCCACGTGGAATTGTTTATTTCGATTCGTATGGGTTGACACCACCAAAAGAATTTTTACGATATAGTAATTTAGCCGGTTATATACCAGTATGGTATTCAACATTACCAACACAAAAATTAACAGATCTACCAGTATGTGGCCGTGAAACCCTCGCTGTACTCGACGCAATTTCATTGGCACCGCCAGGAAAACCACCTCATAAAGTCGTACACGAATATACCACCACCAGGCATAGCCGCGCACAAACGTTTTAAACAGACATTAGTAAATATAATGGTAGATATTTATGGAAGATCTTCTCGTAAAACTCAGAAAAGTGACTTATCTAAATATGCAACTCTTGATCAGTTCAGAAACGAAATCGATGATTTATTAAACATTACAAGTGTGGATCAAAATGAAGTCGTTGTTTTTCAGGATAAACAAGGACGATTAAAAACAAGTAATATACAACTGTCAGATGTATTTATACGAATTCCCACTGCGGTTGTTAATAATATCGTTACTTTTGCTGATGAAGGTAAAATACAAGATTCCGGTAAGTCAGTTAACGATTATATCAAAAAAGCTGGTGATTCATTCACTGATTACATTATCATGAATCAAAATAAAATTACATACCTTGGAAACCCAGCCACAGATACAGATGCAGCAACAAAAAAATACGTCGATGATCAAGAATCTAAGTTTGTGTTAGTCAACGGTGGTATAATGCGTGCATTTAAAATACCTCGACGATAGTAATATCCCGACGGTGACATCATTAACAACAAGCAGAACTGATTTTTCCAATCACGTACAAACATTCTTGAATTTTCGTAGAAACATAAACAGATCTGTATATGAATTTTTTGGTAATTCAGTGGTTGTAGATGTTAAACTTGCTGACATTAACACAAAAATCAACGATATTGTTAGTGGAATCCCTAATATCGTTGAAAAAAACTAATCTTGTTAAAATTCCACACAAACAAATTAATAATATCGTGTACAGAGTAGCATCAGGATCATCAACATGGACACCGCGCGATAACACTCTCGAACATACCGCAGAAGTAACTGGGTTATACAGGCTGTCCATGTATGGTTTGGAAATTACTGCGGCCACTTCATCATCACCGAATGTATATTATAATCCTCTACTGGTGATGCTAAATAACAACACCAAAGAAACATTTACGTTGACATCAACGGAAATGCCCCCGTGACGTTACTGGTGGTGTCTGGAATTCGTAGCTGAAACCCCTCATTTAATTACTTAATTAAATGACAACGTCATTAAGTATAATGTATCAAGCCTCAATCGACGTTCAACGTCACAGATACAATCAAACATGTAAGTGTCAGATTGAACTAAAAAATATCATTGACGATTATACAGTAAAAGTAAAAATATATCGCAGACGTATGGTTGTTATTGATATAATTGTTTACTCAGTTTCTGCTATTATTGCTGGAACCGGATTATTATTATCAACAATAACATTGACAGCACCTGCAGTTATAACAATTGTCGTTTCAACTTCAACGACTATCGCAGGCATTCTCAGTACTATCGCTAAGAAGATATCTACATGTACAAATGATAAATTACACGAGTATATAATGAAATTATACACAGTAACAACAGCTTATTCTAAACTATCGTCATATCTTTCGTCGTACCTCAGCGATGGTAAAATATCTGATGAGGAGTTTGCAACGATAATGAAAACCTATGATGAAGCATTCCTTGACAATAGCCACCAAGGTGAAAAAGTGGAAGATTGAATTCCCGATTTAAAATAACAACAATAATAATAATGTCAACGTCGAATGAATTATTACAACAGATCGTCACTAATACAGTGCCGTCAAAAACTAATATGATATCATTAAGTTCGATCAATCCTGAATTCAGTACTAATTTTCCAACTGTAATTCCAGCAAAAAAATAGCATTAGCACAATTACGAGTTTATTATAGTTGGCCAAATATCAGGTCAAAATCGTTTGGTGGACTACCAGCAAACAATTCACTTGTGTTTGCAAATAAGAATAAACCTGATGGAACTCCTGATTGGCAAGTTGTTGGAATTTCAATGGGCGGTTATCAAACAGAACAGATTAATGAGTTCCAACGTAGAATTAAATCTATTACAGGACAAGAATCAAAGATTGCCATTACTGTTCACGAACCAACGCTGTCATCAGCGATTGAAATAAATTCGACTGACTACGTTGTAGATATTTATCAAAGTTTGATCAGATCCGTGTTAGCATGGCCTGATGTTCCCCTCGTTTATAATGGAATTCCAGAACCAAAACGAGAAGAATTTAAGACAAGCGAAAAAAATATATAAAAGATCGAGAATATCTAAGTAAATTTCCGTGGATACCCGCTGATCGATTAGAATATTATCAAGAGCTCTATGGTAGAAAATTATATATTAGAAGAAGACACTTATATAAATATGTTAATGAAGGAATTCACATTAATGAAGAAAATTTTAAATTATGGTCCGACCCAATTAAACTCGAGTACGAACAATCAATTAATAAACTACGAAATTTAGTTTCTTCTTTATTACAATATTAGAGCGAAGAAGTAAAACAACATATAATTGAAACAATAAAACATTTAAACATTGTTGTGATAGATTTAAGATTTATTAATGATATAATTTTACACGCTGTAAGAGAGCGTAGGGGTGGTATAGATAGTGATTATATATTAGACTGGGATATGATGAAAAATGTGTTTATTAAACATTACAAAATAACAGAAGAACAATTAAAAACATTTATATTACCAGGATTTGGCAATACCGATATGAAAAGATCAATCACTGATCTTATTGAAGAACATTTTCCCGGAGTAATTGAATCATGGAAAAAAATAGCCCCGCCACCGGTTATTCTTAAACATAATAACGATCCATACTGTGGAGGCCATCATATATCACCTGGCATTGTTAATATAACATCAACGATCGCAGTCAATTTAGTATGTCATGTAATTGATGGCAGCTATCAAGTAGATCTTTCAAAGTCTAGCCAGGCCCAGCAAGGATATATATTATATTCATTTAGCCTTCAAGTGCCCCCCCAGGAACTTAATTGTATCAGAGCCAATTAACCCCGTTTATCTACGTGTACATAATCCGCTAATATCAAGGATACATTTCAAACTTACTGACCAGGCTGGACACGTTCTGGATTTAAGAAATGAAGAATTACATATTAATCTGTATGTGAGATCGTAGAACGTCTGAGTAAAACAAACAAAAAAAAATGTCCGAATCTAACTCGGATCAGAATAAATTTTTTTTTACTTCTGATGGGGTAAATCGTAATTATCATACCTAAACAGAAAAAAAATATTATTGTTATAATCTGATTTAAAAATATTTTTATTTTAAATAAATATCATTATCAAAATCTGAATAAAAAAAATAAATATTATTGTATTATAACTAAATAAACTGTATAGTTCGACTCTGTCAATTTTGCCAGGGATTTTGTTTAGCCATTACCACATTGACTCAGTCCTTGACAGAGTCAAGGAGTCCACCTTCATTATCACTTTCAATATCATTTTCACAATGCTTCCTCAACTGTCTTATACGAAAGTTCACAATCTTTTTCTGTTCGTATTCATGAAATAATTCTAACTTAATTTTGTCAATAGCGTGTGAGAGAGGTACAAACAGCTTCACTTGATTATCTGTAACTGTTGCCAGCGACTGTAACATTGCCTGCTGGATAAACTTCATGAATTTATAATCAGATGGCAGTGTATACCTGTTCTCTAATTTTCGTTGTTCTAATGATTCAAAATCACACAGAATTTTTTCAGGATTAAGATTATCAGATATATTTATACCGTGATGTTGTAATTTTTTAATCGCAGAAATAATAACATTAACATTTTCAGAATTCATTATATTATAAATGTTAGCTTAAAATAAAAATAAAATAAAAATAAAAATAAAATAAAAAGATATTTATATATTATACATAAATATATAGTTTATATATACAAAAAAATACAAAAATAAACATTACCGTAGTAAGTGGTTACCCTTCCATTGGGAAACCTTCATTGCCTTTGTGCCTATTGTCTCTCTTATGACGTTCATGGGCCACCCCACTAGACTTTTCTTTTTGGCAAACATTCTTTCTGAATGTTACTGTCTGGGTAACCCTTCAAATGAGGTAGACAGCTTACATACGGTAATGTTTATTTTAAAGAGCTTCATATTGCGAATTTAATGACACCCACCCCCACCCCCACCAAATCAAACCCCCGGGGTAAGTGCAAAACGCACTCACCACGTTGTTTAACGTGATGAGAGGTCATTAAATCCTTGGAGCGAAGCTCTCCATCTTTTTAAAAATGGCGATGGCAGTCCAGAGCCTACCCGTCGATTTTGTCCGTGACGGGAACCGAACTCAGGGCGTCAGTATGAGAATCCAACATTCTAACACTGAGCTATGAAATTCAGTTATAAGTACATGTTAAAAAAATTATCATGTAGTTACCAAACAGCATTACATTTTCTGATTTTGAAAACACGTAATTTTGCATTTACATTTTCTGATTCTGAAATCGTTTTTATATAAACCGAGAAATACATGATTTTTGATTAAAAGGTATTTTCTATATAAATCTGTTTGTACAGAAAAACGAAATCCTAATGGGCTGAATACAGAGTCTGTATACATGTAGCCAACCGTTGCCAAGGATACTAAAACATCGATCAGTTACATGAACACATGCCAGATGGTAATATATTACTTTTGCCTAAAACTAACTTGCTGATGTATACATTTATTCACACAGTTGAGATATGTGAGCCAACACGCTCTTCATTTGTGATAGAGCAAATTCTCTACACACAATTACACATCATTTTTATGAACGATATATTTATTATTTGTATGAAATTATGATGGACGAAATAACACATACAATAAGGAGATATATTCACAAGCAGAATAAGAAAATATTGCTGTCATATAACATTAACGTAGTACAACAAGCACGACAACTGCTTGATTTACTAAGTTATGCTTGACGGAGTTGTCTCGCTTAATCATATGATACCATAACTACATACTGAAATTTGATTTTTTTTGTCCAAATTTGTTTGAAAATGCAGATTTGTATGTTTTATTTGCGACAAGTTGTACTGAATTCGGATTAATGCCAAAATATTTGGCAGCCGCATTCATTGATGGGAAATTTATTTCTTGGCCTGTTTCTGCATTTACGGCTTTAATAGCTCTCTTTCCGAATATATTACACCTTCCTGTATTTCCACGTGCAGAATTCTGACTCTGTGTAATAGCTTGTAGATTACCTAAATAATTATTTTTTGGATTTCCATCAATATGATCAATTACAAGTCCATCTTTAATGACCCCATGAAAACATTCGTAGATGAATCTATGTGAGAAATGAGTTTTATTTCCACTGGTATTAAATACAAAATAACCAAATTTATCAAAACTACCGACTGGTTTTTTCAATCGGCAGTTTCTGATCACACCATAACGAGATGCTTCACAATTTTTAATAATTGAATGCGTTACAAACTCATTTTGCTCCATTTGTATACTAATATCATTTGTTTAAATCATTATTTTGAAAATCTAGCGAGATAATCTTCTGCGGTTTTTATAGGAGATTCGATATTTTTTTCATCGTAATATCGTTTTAGTTCTCTATACTTTTTACCACCACATTGCACACACAGCTGAGTTTTTCCTCTGACTCCAACACCACACCGCACACACGGTTTTGGTCATAGATCACCGTGTCTAACGCACTGCATGTGATAACCGCAGAATTCGTTTACGCAAGTTTTGTTCCATGGAGAAGTATATCCGATTTTATATATAATTAAAACTCAATTTAAATATATATATGTCTTAATTATAATAATGCAGGAATTATCCACAACTGAACCTTAAGCCGTCTCGGCGGGAGCTAGATTTGATCTTGACAGACTGCAGAAATATAAATTTAGTTTTTCGATGCAAGATCTGGCTTTAACGAATAAGGATTTAACTAAACGTATCCGTGAAGCCAAGAAGGAATTTCGCGATGATGGTGCGGCTCATGTGTGGTCGACATTTAGAATTGGAAATACTGTCAATGTAATGAATGAGAAACGAGGAAGAGAGATTATTGACTACCTTGATGTTCAAAGATATTTTATTTTAATAAAATTTATTGTAAAGACAGACGACGACACTTGGATTATCCATGACAAACGTGATTCTGTCCGCATGCAGTCAGGAAATAATATTGTTCTCGGTAAAATTTCCAAACCAGGAATACTGACTGGTATTGACAAACCGTATTATGAACGAGCGTATCCTGTGACTGCGGTTGTCTATGCAATATATCCGTTAAATAATAAACCTAACGTTAATGATCTCAAACCTATGAAACTGTCATCCTTGACTTCGTCAAGAATAAATTGTGTAGCTGAACTGGTTACAGAACACTTCACAAACGCGATACGCGGAAACGGTTTAACAGATTTACGACGTAAAAAAATAAATACATGGGCAGAAGCCGTTAAAGACACCGGAGCGTCTATCAGCGACGTTGCTGAGCTGGGAAAGAAATTAAAGTTCCCAATAACAGTGAAGACGTTAACCGGAGAGATTTTGTATAAATCGAAATATGAATCAAGAGGAGCTTCGATAGATATTATTGATCATAACGCACATGTATGGACTGTGGCAGTAACAATATTTCCACGAGACGGAACGGTTAAATTTTATAATGGTCATATATTTGATTTTATCAAAAATATCAGTAAAATTGACTCTGTATCTGTTTGGCTGTTTCAAAGTTCGGAATGTGATTATCATGATCAGTTTGTACGGTCTAATGATTATATTTATCGTATAGAATCTCTCCACGAAGAAATGAAAAATCTTGCATTAAAATATACCCCTGATGATATTAAGGTTGGACAATTACTGAATAATTGTTTTACCGTTCCATCTGTTGCTGCTCACGCTGCTCAGGGGAAAAATTCTTGGAAACCGACACGATTGGAATTTCTTGAAGACGTCCAACACAGTTGTGTGAAATATGGACACGGTGGATTATGGAATACTAAATACGATTATAGAGACGTTATCTCAGTTGATATGGTTGCATGTTATCCTGGAAATTTTCTTGGATACGGAGAGTGTTCTGGATGCTTTAAGAGATTTGGACATCCGACACACGAGATGACCAGAGTAGCGACAAACGGACCCTTACCAGATTTTGACTTAACCGGATTTGCCTGTATACAGCCATTTAAGTTTTACGGGGATCTCCATCCGATTGTTTATGCGGGGTTTGGAAGACATTTTTCAGAAAAATGTTGGGCTCCAATAGTACTATTACAGTACATGCTTGATGCTGGAATTTTAATATCGTTAAAAGGGAGTGAAGCAATTATATCCTACCGCGTGCAGAAACAAGTTTGGTTGCCAGAACCGGATATATTTAATATTAATGATGCTAGGAGAGATTTTCCTAATCTTAACGAAGATGATATTGTTAAAATTACTAATAATATACGTAAATGCAGGAGAAAACACGATGAGAAACTTGCAAAAGATCTCGGCAGAAAAATAATCGGTAAATTTACGCAAGGAGGATCATATGAACATAAACGACATTGTACAAGATTAATTATGCACGATGCTGAACTCGATTTTATAATTGCTGATACAACGGAGAAAAACACATTTATAAGTCGAAGTCATGCTTATTTATCAGACGGAACAAATTTAGGTACAATTGTAAGCTATACTGATGGCGTGTCACC
>JAECUM010019906.1:0-17634 GCA_016617855.1 Megalonaias nervosa
TATATATATATATATATATATATATATATGATATGTTCTTACGCATGTAGGGGGGATGCAAGTTATTGTCAGAAAGAAAGTGAATGAAAACACAGGGTACTGTATTACTAACGTGTTTGATGAGATTGTAAAATTAAATGTGCATGCACCACCCTACTCTTTACGACATCGATAGAATCGAAAGGAAGACAGAGAGTGAAAAGACAGAATTCGCTAGGTCAGTCGTGCAAATGTTACAAAGTCAATGTGTATGGGTACATAATTAAAACAAAGACGAGCGTTGTGTTTGATGCTGTCCACTTTCGTGACTTTGTATTGAAACAAATGAAATGTATTGAACCAAACATTTGCTATGTATATACAGGATAACATAACTATTTAGACAAAGTCTAAAGAGTAAACATGCAAGCAAATTGAACAATGAGACATTCGGTAAAATACAGACATATTTTGAGGATGCAACCGCCTTAAACATGAATGTTATCTACTGAGCAGCAGACTAAAACCAAAAGAAGGTAATCACAGCAATATAACTGATCGAACAAATTATAGCAAGTAACGGTGTTAACAATTGAAACACTGAGACAAGTGGCATTAATAAACAATTACACTGTAGAAGCCGTATAATCTTGCAAGAGATTACTGCGGATGCAACTGCCTAAAATCTGAAGAAAGTATTACAAGGCCGAGACCCTTTTGCCTAACCTAATGTATTTCTTAAATGCATCGGATCTCCAGCGGCCTTATTCCCTTATTTATTTGTCACTGAAACCTTGTCTAATTGCCTCAGTGGCGGCTCCAATTCTGAAACTATGGGACTTAAATTGGTAAGAGTTCAAGCCACAAAAGCAAAGTGCTCTTCTAAGTTCTGTATTAAATTCTACTCTAGAAACTGGTTGCCCATTTCGGTTGATGCAAAGTGGCCCTGAAGTATTACTCCTGAGGGTCAGGTATGCTTGTAAATGAACTATCGGACATATAGCAGGATTTTGTTCGGCAGCAACCTGCAAAATATATGGTTGTCCTGAGCCGTGTTTGAAGTGTCGAAAAGTGATTGTAAGACGCTTGTGGGAAAAAGTGACTTGAGATCATTGTATCAAGTTATCGTTCTGCTGTGCAGTCGCTTGCACTGTAATCTCTTCTATTCTGAGATAGGCTTGGAAAGCCAATGTAAACATGGCCGAATACATGGTAAGCATAAAATGGTTTGAGTCGGTATGCATCATCGATACTGTAAGCTTATCCAGTACAACTTTGTCAACTGGCAAACGAACATCATGAGATTTACTTTTGTGGTAGAATTCTAGAAGCGTTATATTGTCTCTCTCCATATATATATATATATATATATATATATATATATATATATATATATATATATATTGGTTGCTATATATATATATATATATATATATATATATATATATATATATATATATCGGTAATTACAGCAAACATATGATTCCAGAATGTGTTCCCATTCAAGTCAAAAACCCGATTGATGACAACACTCATATTCAACAAGTTTATATAGGGTATGTGGTTTCTATATGTATGCAAACACTTTGTTTGGTGTATATTTGTCTATAACCTTATATACACTTATTTCTGTGGTACGAATCCGGCGCAGCTGTGTGCTTAGATTAGAATTATTTACTTGGTTGATATGCGCGTGTGTCTTCTATGAGTTGATGCATATGACAGCGACTTTGTCTCATCACTTTTGATGTGTGCATGATTAAGATGTTATATGGGTTGGTCCATACTGGCTGGGTGACGGACTCCGAAGCCCTCCATAGAGGACGAATTAAACGTAATCTAACTTGGATGATTTCTTCATATATTAAACTATATATACTTAAGTGTCAAAAATATGCAAATATCGGGGAAATAATTTTGATATTTGTTAGCTCTTATATATTTCCATCTAGCCATGTAACGCTTGCCTATGTAAATTATATTTGCATAAAGAAAATATACTTTATTACCTTTTTGGCACGGAAATTATTTTTTGTGTGCAGAAGATATTTGATTCGCCACCTTTTGCATATTCAAAAAGTTATGCTTAACGACCATGACAGGAATGGACACAAAAAAGGTGTGCTGAATCGTTCAATTGGACTTCCGGTTGCGGTCAGGTAGGGTGAAATAGTGCAATTGGCAGGAAAAGGTAATTTATTGCCACTTATTGGGTTGTCTACAATGTTAAGTTACGTTCAAATCGCTTACATGCTTTTATGATCAGTCAATAAATATATTGAAACGGAGGTAAAATTACAAAAAGGGTGGTGGGAAGAATGTGCTGAAGAGCGAATTTAAACTCCAAAGCTTCGATTCAATTTGTTATAAAATACATACGGATTTAATACATCTTACGGTGTACAAAATTGTTAGACATCTAGTTTATACCACACGATAAAATATATTCGCTATATATTTGGTCTCAGAAAAAGAAACAACTATTTATTTCTAGAAATATATCCTTACTTGCTGTCACATATCAGAGAAACATCATTCTTTAGCGTGTGTGGCAACTGAGTCCTTGTATTTGACGTTACATTTATAATATTTCTCGTTGCAGGACTCTCTACTTAGACAAATGTTTTGTATGATGAATTGAACTCCGGCGCATACGAAACTGGAAAATGCACGATTACACATTAGTCATTTGGTGTTGATTCAGATAGGGTAATAGCAAATGTATAGAATATGAAAAAGACAACCGTTTTCCTGGTGATTTGCTAATCAACAAAGAATGCTATTTACAGTCATGATGAACCGGCACGAAAGTGTAAACAGAAAAATATCTTGTTTACTGTCTTAATTGCCCATCCTAGGACGGGAATAGAAAAATAAAAATAAAAAAAATCTGGGATGAGCGAGTTCAAAAGAAACTGGGTTTTGAACTCACAACCTATTGTTTGGCAGCCTGGACACACAGCAAGACCAATGTGGGTGCTTATATATAAAACTGAATTCGGTCACGTGACTGTTGCGTAGGATGACGAGGAAAACGTGTGATTCGGCCACTTTCCGGTCAGTTCATTCAGTTGCAAGTATTGTTAGTAAAAGCAGAATATTCTCTGCTAGCATCTTTCTTCTTTCCTTCGTCATTTCTTACTGTGTCCAAGTTGTTGCCGAACATAGTGAAGAGTGTATTGGTTCATCTGACCTAATAACTAATGCAGTAGAGCTTATCATCTATGTAGAAAAATGAAAGAAACGTAATGCTCTAACGTAGTATAGTTATATCTTTATTCCTTTCGGAGTGTGGTGGGTATATTTTTTAAAGCAGCATGTTGAGTAGAGATTTGGTGTAACACTGGGGAGTAGCTTCACTATTTACAGTGTAAATATTTAACAAAAATTATGCGCAAAATTTATTGGGCAAACAAAACACAGCTTTATTTGTAGGCATCTATTTTAACCAGCTCAAACATATCAAAGAAGCTTGTTTTCTTTACGAGTATTAACATTAGTCCCTGTGTTTGGTTAATATATTTTTGCCTATTGCATTTGGCGTCATACAGCACTTCACATAGACTGCATTTGTTTAAGACAAGATATGTACTGTTGCAAAACACTGGAGCTAATGCACATAAAACTTCACAGTTATGCTCTAATATTGCTTCATTTATATCAAAAATGAAATTAGTTAAATAGTTGTATAATTTCTCACCCTCGAATGTATCACTTCACAAACAGCCTATCAGCTGCTATTACATTCGGCTGTAGTGTTTATTGAGTTTAACTTTTATTACATTCCGCTGTTGTGTTTGTAGGGTTCAGGCTCTAGGATCATGTATTGGATACATAACGACCATATGGTCTAATAGAAAAGAGTGAGAAGCAACAAGCTTTTGTAAAATTCAACAAATAATATATTTCCCAAGAATACAAAGTCAAAATACAAAGAAAACGAGGATACGGTATTGCGAATTAAATCCCAAATAATCCTAGAATTACAGACGCAAGTCCATAACATACAAATTCTGACAAGGCTTAGTGGAAACCTTGTTAAATCCAACGCTGAAGGTGTTGATGTGCCTGTGGTGGCCCGTGTTGTGGTGATGTACCATGTCTCTTTTTCCATGAATGTTTAGTTTTGAACATCACTTTTTATCTGTCAGCTACTATATACTATGTTTCATTACCCACACCATATATTGAAATAAAAAAATAAAGAAAAATACCAAACAAACAATGCAAATTAAATTAAACTACAGATAGTAGTTATATGTACCACTTGGGAGCCAAATACAGCACTTATGGACAATGCGGCAACTCCTATCTTAACGTGGTCTATAGTGTTAACATGCGGGAGACACTTGAGGGTCAAAAGTGTTTATAGGGTCAAAATATGGCACTTGGGGGTCAAAAGCCACTTGAGACTCATATTGGCTTATATAGATATCTTAGCCTAAAAATATATAGCCACAAAACGGCAAATCCTATGCTAATTGTGCCCATAGGGTTAACATGCAGGGGGTTCGATAGGGCCAAGAATTGCACTTAGGGGTCATACGAAAAACCCTGATAATTTTGTCAAAAGAGTTGAAAGCCTGAAAACCGTACAAGTGATACATGTTGCTGACATCAACGGTCGTGACTTATCAATACTGTTCGAGCTGACCTCAATACGTGCCACTATAGGCAAGTATGGAAAATCCTAAAGTAAATGTTCCCATCGGTTTGACATGGGAATGTGTTTATAAGGTCAAAAGTGTTCATGGGGTCAAGCATATTTATGGTGTCAAAGGCGTTTATAGGGTCAAATGGAAGAGTAATGGTAATTTGACAAACAAAAGACATACACACAACAAAGACAAAACACAAAAACAAAGATAGAGCAGAATCACTCTTTTCTAAATATCTGATTTGTCCTGATGTGACTAAAAGTAATGCTAAAATTACGAAATTGTAGCAGAAGTTAATGGAGGCTGAAATTGTACCAGACTTTAAAAATTCTGCCAAGATGAAATATAGCACTAAAATTCCAAAACTACACCGGGGTTTAATGTCGACTGAAAAATATATCTGTAATCGTTTTAATTAACCAAACCTAAAATTAGTCCGAAATTTGCAAAAAATGGCGTGGACGCTAGAGGAGACTGATGAGTTTGGAACATCAAAGTTCAAATCGCCGAGATTAAAAGTAGCATTAAAAGTTTTAAATTTTACCCGAACTGAATGGAGGTTGAAAATTCCCCGCAATGTTTGTTAAAAAAAAATTCGCCAAGACAAAATGTAGTATCAAAATTACAAAACTCATATCATCTTTAGTGGAAAACGACAAATGTCCGGAAGGAATGTAAAATATGGTTGGTGATAAGCTTAATATTTACAATATCCAAACAAATTAAAAATGATTAAAATGAAATTTTCCCTGAAATAAAAATATTTTAAATATATACGTTTTACAAATTGTCAAAAAAAGGTGCGAACTTACGTATTTAGTTTTCCCACAAATATAAAAGGTTAGTGTGTAAACGAAGGAGATAAAATCGCATAAACATAGTATCCAACACACCACCTCTACCATCCAATACCTCATACACACAATCCAAAAATGTCTTGTGTAGTCTCTTAAATTCCGGACCAACTATCTTAAGATACTGATATGGTGTAATAGGAAATCAAATTGCACAAATATACTATACAGCACTCCATAAACATTATCCATAAAGCCTTGTGTAGTGACCCCACACTTCAGAACAAAAGGGTAGAAGGAATAAGGAGATAAAATCTGACAAACATACTATCCATATCAGCACCTCTACCATCCAACACCACAGAGACACAATCCAAAGTGCCATGTGCAGTCTCTTGAATCTCACTCCTACTATCACAAAAAATAAGTAGTGTGTAAGCGAAGGGACTAAAGGTCACAAGCATAATATCCATCACATCACCTATGCCATCCAATGCTCTAAACACTCTATCCAAAAACGCCTTGCGTAGTGCCTATAATCCCACACCAACTATCGCAAGAAATGGACATTGTGTAAAATAAGGAGATGAAATCGCACAAACATAATATCCAGCATCTTACTTCTACCATCCAGAAGAATCCAAAATTCCTTGAATAGTCTCTTAAATTCCACACCTAGTAGAAGAAGAAATGTGTAGTGTGTTAAAGACGGGACTAAATCGAGTAAACATGCTATAATTACATCATCTCTACCATCCAACAACCAATACACAAAGTCCAAAATGTCTTGAATAGTTTCTTAAATTCCATACCTACTACCAGAAGAAAAGGGAGTGTATAAACTTAGGGACTAATCTCACAAGCACACTATCCAACACATTGCTTCTAACATCCAACACCGCGTACACACAATCCAAAACGCCTTGAATAGTCCCTTAAATCCCACACCTGCTATCAGAAGAAAGGAGTAGTTTGTACAAAAAGGGATGAAATCTCACAAATACACTATCATTCATATCACATACACCATCCAATACCTCATAAACACTATTCAAAACGACGTGTGTTGTGTCCTCACACTTGCTATCCAATGAAACGGGTTGAGCTGAAAGACCGAAAATAAAATCCCCAAAACACACTATGCAACACAACATCTATACTATCCACCACCCCATACACACAATCTAGAAGACGTTGTGTAGTGTTCCCATACCTACTCTCAGGTGAAAAGGGTATCGTGTTACGGAGATGAAATCGCACAAACATACTATCCATTAAAACACTTACAACATCAACTACCTCACACAAAATCCAAAATCCCATTACTCAGTCATGATTGAATGTGTACCTGCGTGCGTGAGTGTGTTTAAGTCACAGTTTAAATAATTAAGAGAAAGAGATACTTACGTTTAACAATGAAAACTTTTAACACATCAGAAAAGTCTATGTTCTTCTTTCGCTATCTGTCTCTCTATTGAACTCAAGTTGCCTAGACTCTTGCTCGTCTTTAGCATATCCCCTTTTTGAATCAAAGTGGAAATTGTACAACACATCACCAAAAGTCCATTTTCTTCTTTTGCTGTCTGTCTCTCTTTTAGAATTTCTTAAGTGGTATAGGTTCTTTCTCGTCTTCAATTTCTTCTCTTGCTGTGGATTTTTCTGGATTTTATAAACGGGGATGGGTTCTTCATCTTCAGAAGATCTCTACTATTCCTCCTCTTGCTTTGTTTGTTTGTTTTCCTTTCTCTTAGGGCATTCCGAAGACCAATTTCCTTTTTCGTGACATTGAAAAGAGATATCTTGACCTTTGTCTCTATTTCTACTATCGTTTCTTGTCTTTGACATTGTTAGCAATCTGGTACCGATTGTCCTTTCTCCTGACAGATATAGCAAATATCTTGACTTTATCTCGAGAGGAGGAGTAGTCCATTGTCTTTCTCAAGTATACTTTCGAATAACTCTTTCTAAATGTCTGATCGTAACAGCGGTCTATTGTGCCAAATCTCTTATCAGAATGGTAAGCCGTAATGACTCTTCCATCTTCACCGTTTGAGAGCTGAATGAATACTCTTTGGGTAAGACACTCGCCCTACAGACAGTGACGCACTGCATGTAAATGTGATGAAACGATTTCAATCAGAGACTAGAAGTAAATTATAGGCAACGACGTCCGTATCGCCTCTCATACCAGTTGAAGTTTGCTTTACATCCATGCTAGCAATGACAAAGCTGACATGAGTGAGCCTGAATCAATTTCTCTATTTCTGTGACAAAACCAAGAGAGTCCAAATTCACCCCAAAGAGAAATTCGTTCGGTCCCGAAAAATATTACCACATTTGAGAGATGCAAAAACACACTTCTAGAAACATTAGTACGGCGGCTTACACCTACGCCATATAATATAAAGAGTTTAAGTAGTGTGTGTAAAGCTTAGTGAAATTAAATTTTCGAATCAAGATGAAACAATCACACATTTCCAAGGGGAAAACATAAGCAAAGCGACGATGATGATTCGTGTCACCCAACACTCTCCAAAAAGTGTTGGGAGAAGTTCATCTTGTAGACATGATTGTTTCATGTCTAACACCATCTACATCGACTGCAGAGAGAGAGAGAGAGAGAGAGAGAGAGAGAGAGAGAGAGAGAGAGAGAGAGAGAAACTGTGGTAAAACTAATATGCTGACAGGCCAAACAAGATGAGCTAAGAAAGAAACTCTTTGGGTAGTTACTGATGATGTTTTCATTTTCCAGCCACCCAAAAGGAAACTTCCAGAAAATTTAGAAAGACGGCTCGCATTTAGTCTGTTTAACTTAAACAGTTCAAGTCCCGACTTTTGTCAAGTCGTTCAACGTACAGTTAATTTATTTTCCACAAAGATATTTTAGTAAACGAATGTTAACAAGCACGTATGATATGGCGTTCAAAGGTCAAAAGAATCTGTTCGTCTTGTGGAATAAGTTATTTTAACAGAACTTGAATATGCATAAGTCTTGAACCGTGTAACTGACTTTCTTCGATGGATTTTCTTGTAACACTAAAGAGAAATGAAGTCGTGGCATGGCAAGCCTTTTTATACTGCATTTCATCAATGTCTTGAACATCTTCAAAGTAAGCAATCTTCTAATGTCATTCAGATACCAATGATTGAAATGCAAATTGTTCTTCTCGTTTCTCTTTAATCTGTACAAAGTAGTTGCATGCACTTTCTCACAGGCTCAAGAGTTAGATTCTCAATGTGTTGTTATAAATTGTCCATTTACAGGAATGTTTTTCGACTATTTGAACATTTTGAAACTACTCAGTGTTTATAACATTCAAATACCAATGTTTAATACATCTATGTCACAGACAATGCATTTGCTCTTTCTCTAAGCAGTACATTTGCAAACCTTACACTTGTTCCAGTATGTCTGTACAAAGTGGTTGTAGATGTGTTCTCACAGACAATGCATTTGCTCTTTCTCTAAGCAGTACATTTGCAAACCTTACACTTGTTCCAGTATGTCTGTACAAAGTGGTTGTAGATGTGTTCTCACAGACAATGCATTTGCTCTTTCTCTAAGCAGTACATTTGCAAACCTTACACTTGTTCCAGTATGTCTGTACAAAGTGGTTGTAGATGTGTTCTCACAGCAGAGAGGATAGATTCTGAATATACTAATATAAACTGTCTTCGTATAGCAATGTCTTTCGACCATTTGAATATTTTCATACTAATCGGCTTTCTGTAACAATCAGATGCCTATATTTAGATATATGTGTCGTGAAGGATGCGATTATTCTTTTAGTTAACAGTAGATTTGCAAATCTTACAAGTATGAAACCTTTTTTGTTATTGGTACGATCTTGCTACCCAAACGTTCTAGTGTAGGTATATCATACTATCAAATGGCTTTCTTAATAATAAAAAAAAAATTGTGAAAATTAAAATTCTGCGCCTCACTTGTAATAAACATGTATTACTGGTGTCTACTAGCCATCACACAATTATCAACTATTCCCAGAAATACATACTATACTATACAAAATCTGTTTTTAGTTACCATTACCTTATTATTGACCAACAAATATCCAGTTACCTACTACTCAGTAATCAAACTATATCATCAACGCGACCCTGGAGACACAAATACCCCCCAATTACTATCCAATACAAATTTCGAGCAACCTACTCTCATTTCTCTACTATTCAACATCCCCATATTTTTAGTTGCCAACGATAAAGTATTAGGATACATATAAGCTATAGTAAGAAACAAGTAAACAATACTTAATCATAAGGCTAGGATGTAAAAAAGAGGACCGAGACACAAAAACACACAAATAATACCACCTACAAGTAACGGTGGGAGCGCTTGCACACAGTATGCCATAAATATACTTATACACACTCTGAAAAGAAACGTAAGGGTCTTTCAAAAGTTTGTGCTTTTGGATGTTTGTCATAATAGAGTGTCGAGCGGTGTGGTTGCAGACATGTTTTAATGCTAACACAAACTCTGAACGTGTTTGAAAAGTCAACGTTTTGGTTTGGTCAGTTTCCATTTTTACTTGTTTTCAACATTTCGTGTTTCAATTTTCATTTTATATTTTCAATTACAATTTTTCAATTTCAAAATGTTGCTTTTAAATTTCATTTGTTCTAATTTTCTTTTTCAAAATTACTTAGCAATTTTAATTTTTCACAATTTGTTTTCAACATTTAATTTTGAATATTCGATTTCAAATTTTATTTTCCTATTTCTGCATTTTCAAATATTTAATTTTACATATTAAATTTCGTTTGTCTAAATTTTCAGTTTAAAAAGTGCATTTTAAAATTTTGTTTTGCATTGAAATTCTCTAATTTAAAAATAAGAATTTTTCGTTAAAGAGGAATGTGAACTTGAAAATTAAAACCTTAAAATGAAAATTCAATTCAAATTTAAACAAATGAAAGGTTGCTATGAAGCTGAAATTGAAATATTAAGTTGCAAATGAAAGGCAAAGTGCAAAATTGAAAACAAATAAATTTAAAAAATGAAATCTGAAGAAATAAAAGAAGTAAAATTTAAATAACGCACACATTTGTCTAGATATAGCAAGCTATGTGGACAAGTATCTCCACAAAACTGTCGTTTACCATCCATCCCATTATTAGAGTCTGCTATCCATTCTATTGAATAAATCTCAGAGGCCAGAATTTATCAACTAAATGTATCCATGCTTGGAAACGTCTCGATAATATATTTTAAGGATTTATATATTTGTTACTTTTTATTTTATTTCATAAACATTTGATATAATATAAAATCTTGATCATTAATTTTATCCTTTCTTATCGAACCTCATTTTTACAAATATTTGTAAGGCTTTTCTTACCACGGCGTATTGTGCAGTACATAATAATTGCATTTGCTAGAAGTTCACTTTTATTGGCAATAAGTCGTTTTATTGGCTATAAGCCGATTTATTGGCAATAAGCAGTTTTATTGGCAACATGCCGTTATTGTGCTGAGATGACGTGAAACTCTAATACATCGTTACAACTTCAAATTGTTAGAAACAAGCAGTGGTGTAATGCTAAATAAACAAGTGAGAAAATGCGATAAAGAAGTGAGGGAAACCATGTTGCTCATATACGAAGGGACAACGGCGAGCGCACAATAAGGTAAAGGAACGCTCAAAAATGCTCGGGGCACCGTTCATACGCGTTCCCACAGCACTACACTCATCTTGAAAGAATGCATATAACGCAACGAAGCAATAGTAAGTAACCCTCCCCCCGAAATAGGCAAGAAAATAAAATAAATACAAGACCGCAACAAAAATATGTCTTTTACCAACTCACAGATAACCAGTACCTTGTACATTGCCGTAGCAATGTCGCAACTACAACAGAAAGAAGAATCGTGTAAGTGCCTAATATTTAGCAATATCTACAGGCAATCGAGCAAGTGTAGACTTGAATTCATCAACCGTGTGCATTGTACGCGACAGTGTACTTTCCAGATAGGAGACCTTTCACGAAAGTTGCACTGCGAACACAATGGTTGTGGCCCCTGGTCCTGTCCTAAAGCTACACTGTCTTTGGCAGAACACTTGATAGATGTGATGCATAAGACCATTAAGCAGAATTATACGAAATTTTCCAGTTATTAACATCACGGATATATACCAATGGATGTCGCAGGATTCGCTATTGAGTTTCCACTTGTACATGTGGACGAGGATGCTTAGTCCCTGTGGTATAATTCTTAAATCCACATTGATTGGAAGAGTTCAGTCAGTTTATGTGGCATGTTCGATCTCATTATTTTGTAGAAATCAGCTGGTATAGCATACACTCCAGGTGCTTTGCCACTTGCAATTATCGATAGCTTTAACATTTTCAGTTAGCTCCGTCGGCTCATCAAGTGATATGCTGATTTCTACTTAGGCAGCTGATCAATTGCCTCATCGCTAATAGATGTCTGTTATTTGAGATTGTCAACGTTCAGTATCGGAGATATTTCGGATAACTATAACCAGTAAGTTGTCTTCAAGGCAACACAAGTTCTTGCTGTATCCTAGGGGCTTAAACTATGCAAAAAGATTAGCTGAAACCCCAAAACATTCAAATTTCTAAAATATAAATGTATTTCTCTAAACGCAAAACCAAACAAATTGAAAGGATTAAAAATAACTTACGGTTACGGTTTGGTATGAATTCCTGTAATAATTCCTAACAATCTGGAAACGATCCAAAGTATTCTTAATGAAGGTTGTATGGTGCTTATATTCTAGTACCAATTGAAAAAAAAAACAGTAATAATACCAAAAGTTTTTATTTCAAAGTAGATCCTAAAGTAGAATTTTACAAAAGTCCTTTAATTTTTCATGTAATCCAACGATATTAACTAATATCCAAGTCCTTGAATAATTTGACAATAGTAGAGTAAGGTACAGTCTGTTTAAGGTTTCCGCTCTGCAAATTCAGCGAAGAAATTATTAATCAATCAGATTTCCTCTCATGGCTCTTACAAAACTAAATATACCTAAAGGATGATACTACAGTGCTGCAATTCTCCTACATAGTCATCTAACGCACACCAAATAAACAAATCTGACTCCCTAGAAGAGATTTCGATTATTTAAAGTGTTCTTTCATTGCGAAATACCTTGGTCGTCAACATATATTTTAATGAATATAATGCAATCAGCGGCTAAGACAGTCTTGACATATCTACAGTAAAAAATGTATTCCTTAGATTACTTTATGTTAATATGAGCTTCATCCAACTAATACATTACGCACTTTGACGTTTGTGTGTGTGTGTGTGTGTGTGTCTGTGTGTGTGTGTGTGTGTCTGTGTGTGTGTCTGTGTGTGTGTGTGTGTGTGTGTGTTTTAGATTTTTAACATAGCTTTAACAATTTTTCGGTCATATAGCTGCGATGTCTGCAGTGTGGCATTTTATAGTCATGTCTAGCACTGGGGCATCATGCAACAGTCATGTTGCATGATGTCCCACCCAGTCCCATTATTATAACACCATGCAGACCAGTCCTAACACTAACCTCTTTATGCTGAGCGCCTAGCGAGGCAGCTGTTAGCACCATTTTCATAAGTCTTTGGTATGACTCGGCCAGGGTTCGAACCCACGACCTCCCGCATCCGAGGTGGACGCTCTAACCACTAGGCCACCAAAGCGGTACTTTGACCGAATTTGTTGTTCACATGAACGTGGCAATAATCTTCAATTTTCAGTGAAGACTGTATATACATGTACTATTCGCATAGTACAGGTCAGCCACAGAATTAGAGAATTATCATATCCGTAATATTCTTAGACTTATCATATTGATTATTCATATATTTAAATTCAATTATTTATTATCAGACATCGATTAAATGGTTGTATATAATTATTATATGAATTCCGATCGCAGTACAAAACTGTATTCGTCCACCCACCCACCCATCCACAAAATTATTTACTAGAGTCGGTCAACCATCCGAAATAAAGGGCTGTTTTTTTATATCTGATTATTAGTTTTAATAGAGCCTTAACAGAGCAAAATTGTTACATCTATCTACTAATAATTTTAGTCAAATATGTTTCAAATTGACTTAAGAATTCGAAGAAGTCTTCATTTGTATTGCCCTAATATCTTGGTACACCCAGCCGCCAGCAGGAAAATGATTTGTATCCATCTTTATTACGTTGAATTGTGATGGTTGTCACCTTAGGTTTTACGTCAAATCGGTCGCGATGCATCTGCATTAATTATAGTGTTGAATTTAATCTCCGTTGGACGTCTTAGTTCCGAACGAAAGGCTGGAAGCACCGCCAGTGTGATGAGAATGGAAATATTATCCATACGTTTATGGTTCAACACAGTTTAGTATGTATTGTAATATGAAGTAATCTCACCTCGTACCCTTGATAACAATTTATTGTTACAATTCCTCTGCTCAGAAAAAGTAAATTCAATGAAATGCCATACTTGAAACAATGAACTTACTTGAAAAAAACCGATATTCGTAATTTTTATAGATTCTAATTTCGTGAGAAAGTGTTCTTTGCTAATAATTCTTCAAGGCTCATTTATATACTTATTTTATTAAATATCGTTAACAATAAAAAGATAATCAATTTTTGAAAGTATATTAAAGCGGATTAAACGGTTTGGGTTAATTTAATTTAATCATCAAACGTTCTGATCTTTCTCTCACATGTTTCGTCTTTTGAAAATTTAGAACAAATAACTACCTGTCGCGTGTAAAATGCTGCAATATACTTACTACTAGTTGTCATTTACGCACACTCTAGAAGAAAAAATACAGTGTTTGTGTTTAGTATTATATGATTTACGGTATTGTTAATTTACCAGTGTATATAGTGCACTATGTAGTTAAATTATGCCTAGCTGCAGCCTGAAACGATTAATATGTCATTCATGATAAGAATATAAATCTCCTCCACCTAGTAACCAAATCCTCTTAAACTACAATATATTTATTTGTACTCAAGTCTGAGTGCTCTGCTATTTTAATAACTATCAGAGTGGTCAGGAAATCTGTCATAACCTTCATATACCTTTCACGTTTTTTTTACGTCAGCCAGTAAATTGCAAACACACGTCGAACTAAACAGTACAACAAAATAAAAGTAACTACAAAACGAAAGAAAACGAAGACAATACCTTTTGAATTATTTTGAAAGAATAATGCTTTTTTTATCAAGCAATGCAAAACAATCACAAAGTGATAGGAATTTTAATACGAAAACTCACGTGTCGTGTCCTTGCTATTCAAAAACAGAGAATATGATCTTGTGCCTTTATGCTAGGTACATCTGATGACTACAGGTGTAAATATTTACAAATATAACATCCCAGAGTATTAGTTCTTGCTAAAGTAAATTATGATAATATGTGACAGCCGTATGTGTGTTAATTTTGATTTGTTCCACACGTCAGTAACGTTGCTTAGAAATATAATTAGCTCTGTCCTATTATACAATAAAGAGAAATTCTTTCCCATCCGTATGATACTTGTATGTGTTCCTAATATGAATATTATTTAATTGTTTTACTTATATATGCATGATATCATGTAAATGAAATTGTTTTACAAAGTAACAGGGTTTTGAAAAATGGCGTGATACACTTACCCCAAAACACCTATGCACAATACAAAGCTTGAAGATATGTTTATACAAATATGAAAATGAATATTGTAAACAATACCCTCATCCACAAAAGAACGAGTCAAATCGAATTTTAATGTCTCAATAGGGCATTATGAAAACACGGTGTTCCCAACAATACAAATTATTTAAATACATGAAGGAGGAGACCAAAATGATCAAGTGCAAAGTATAACTTTTATTCTCAGCATTTAGAGGGTAATATTAGAATAATGCAGAACGGAACAGAGAGAATCGTATAATGGACATCATGAGCTCTTGTTAGCAGGGTTAAGATCGGGTTACGATTACGAATATTTAGTCATGCAAGAATTCTTTATGGTCATATTTTTGTTTACTTTGCATTAATCGAAGTCAGAATGCAATCTGTGGAAAGAATCATATTTAATGGAAACTGAAATGCAAGGTTTATTATTTTCAACTTTGATTGTAATCATAATCGACGAGGATAGTATGGTAATATTAGTATGAACCATGTCTCAAAATTGAACACGATGAGGATATGTCTCTGAAAAGAAACCATGCTAGAAAGTTAAATGTTTGCATTTTCAGCTTTCACTCGATTGATTTATATTTTATGTTTGAGCACTCCTTAAGGAAATAAAAACCTACTATGCAAATATATGTTGCTATCGAATGAAGGAGCTATTTACTCACTCTCCCATTGGATGAAATATCTGAAGAAAATAATATATAAGGAGCCACATTGCGAAAGTCTTCATTCAAGATTTCGAGGCATCGCTGAGAAAACAGATGGAGACTTTCACAGCTGTCGTGTTGATCACGATAGCAGCATTGTATACAGCGTCGCGCTCAACGTCAGCAAGTAAGACTAAGACCTGATCGTAATGTATTTATTGTAGGGTTATAGTATTTTCAAAACGATCTATATACGATCCGTTAACTTTATATGCTAAAACATATTTTGAAAGCAACTAGAAAATTATAATGGTTACGTATGTGCCTGTTAGGTTTCTGCTAAACGCAACACTTATATAGTGGAAATGATGAAGGAAACTAATTGTGTTATTAAGTTGATAAGTTTTGCACTTTCATTCGACTGGCTTACAAGAAGCTACAAATGCAAAAGTTTAAAATAGGTGAATCACAAAACGTCACCTTTAGTACTTTTTACCCATCCGTGATTGTCTGAAGTTGTTGCTATGAGTAAAATGCGCAATGCAGTTATTCACAGCAGCACGGCTTTACTTTCTAACATTTGATGATATTTCCAGTTTCTGAAAATGTTCCACGTAAGTACAAATATACATTAATAGTGATAAAGATGTAAAAACTTTCTTTAAAAACTTTTTGGGCTGTTAAAACATTTGAATTGAATGAAGGTACTCAATAATGTATAGCACACATGTTTTAAAATGGTCGCTTAAAATGCGATGTATTATTGTCTTTCATATTCATTGTTAAGAGGCAGATAATAATGCTGAATAAGAAAGCAACCATTGATACCTTACAGATTGTGTTGACTCCTGCGTTGGTCAAATCAATGGAAACTATCCAAGCTGTTCGGACTGCCACCATTATGTTGCCTATAGTAATGGGTTGAAGTACATTATGCCTTGCCCATCCAATCTTGTCTGGGATGATGCGAAGGAGAGGTGCGAATGGACGTCATTCGCATGCAATGTACCAACGCCTATAAAGAATACAACAACAACAACAACAAAAGAAACATCAGCAAAAACAACAACAGCAACACGAACTCCAACCAATGGTTAGGGCTTTGTTTTACAGTATTCTTAATGGGCTTTTTCAGAACTTGTACATAGGTCAGATGTCTTTGAAGGGTATTGGGCTTGTTGTTTGCGTAATGTTAATATCATATTAATTTATTAATTGAAACATATAATTTCCATACACTTGATAGGACTATAGTTTCATACATTTATTAGTGATATCGTGATCACTGATGATATTAGCAGGTAAGTAAATGAAAATTAAGTGAAAAAGAAAAACATAGTAAACAAAACCTAAGCTATTCACAATTTAATCCTTACAGACGTTGACTGGCTTTTCAGTTGCAATAGTATTATTTACATTAAATAATTGTAGCAATTTGTTTGGCTCCAAATCCGTATCCTGTAGTAGTTCAAAAGAGATAATTTTCAGTTGTCTTACATTAATAATGAAATTAAATTTGAAACATTTACTTCGGACGTCTCGAAATGGTTTCAATATTATTATTTTGTAAGATGCTTCCCAAGTCTATTTCTATTTGCCTTGTGTGAAGAGAAGTCTTAAGATTAAAGATAGAATTTAAATACTGATTATTACATTTACTGGTGGGAGAAGTTACTAATTCAAGAAAGTCTATATTCTAAGGACTCGATTTTATCAATTCGTAAACTGACTGGCTTAGTGGCTGATATTTGGCAGATAAGAGTAGAGGTCCAAAACCAAACATATGCTGATGTTTCATCTTTGTTTTTTTCCTAGTTATGCACTTTGGCGTCTTGCGATACTTGACTAGTCCAATTTTGTGTATGAATCCTGACAGAAAATAGCAAAATA
>JAECUM010019907.1:0-15888 GCA_016617855.1 Megalonaias nervosa
TATATATATATTTTTCGGGAGCTAATGATGGAACACTTTATTAATCTTTCATGCAAAAATATAACCTGTAATGGATGAATAAGTATTGTCATGAATGTTGATTTAAAGGAAAAGAAACTGTTATATTCAGTTATGAATTGTATGATTTCTTTTAGCGAATAGAAGTATATAACAATATTCTATTAGAATCTGCTGAGCAGTTTCTATGATAGGGCCGATCTATTAACATAGCATCGATATTATGGATTACGAAAGTCGCCCCTGATGAACATAATTGCGACATCATTGATTCACATCCGGTCTATTGCCGGCTCATTGCCCCATTGATTGATTGTTTGCAACTGTGTTTGTTCTGGAAGTATTGAAGAAAGAACAAAGAACGAATATGATAAACTAAGTAGTAGATATTGCGCATGAATTCGAATAATGGAGATATGCGAAGCACCAATTTATAAAATTGTCAAAGTACTGCAACCTACTCAGTAAACCTACCGCTTTTCACTACGTAATTTAACTATTAGAGATCGGCGACGTAAAACTGATGATCATGATGTTCCGAGATGATGTTAAGAAGAATTCATTTAAGCAAATTGTATCCAAATTATTTCCAAACTTACAGAAATCAACCAAAACTTTGAGTCACATTCAGCCAAACGATAACCTGTAGCATAACCGGAATGGACTTGGCAACGTCACGGTACAGACTATTATTATTTTTACAGTTGAAGAGCCTACAGATATGGCGACATCTAATACGTCAGAAAAGTCATCGATTGCGCAAAATAAAGCGAGAAAGTATCCCTTACATAAATATTAAAAATCAAAACTTGATTAAAAAGATTTTTTACACTTATTACATTGAATAAAACTGGTTTGTTAAAAGCAGATGCAAATTTTCAGTACTTTTTGTTATTGTTATCTGTATGAAAAAATACTGTCGAGATGATTTCAGGCCAAACACATTTTGATAATAAACGCATGAAATATTTGATGAAATGTTTAGGGAAATGCATGTGTGCATGTATGTATACACATGCACACATGCATGTAGGTCGGCGGGTGGGCTAACGCTGCTATTAACATACATCCGCTTTCATTTGAAAATTGCTCTCCTATTTGAACTGTCAACTGCAAGTGTTGAGTTTTTCTTTAATTATATTTCTTGAAGCAAGCGTATACTATCCTACCAGTCATCTGCACTTCCTTGAAATAACTGAACAGTTGGATTGTGTTGCTATCTTATAGTAACACTGCACTTCAATATTTCTCCAATCTCATGAGATGTTAGTCTCTGTACTCCTTTCTTCCGTTGTTCCTTGCTTCTGACTTCATCATGTAATACTCTCAAATAGATGTATTTCTCAGATTGCATGTGTTGGTCTTGTGCAGGAATAAATGAATGCACGTATCCAGCAAAAGAGTGCAAAGCTCTCAAAATTTATGTAATAATTGTTTCATGACTGAATAATAAATCTATTTTTACAAGTACTTTTCTACCGCATGAAATATCAAACTTTTAAAAGACAGGATTACAATCCAGATGTATACAAGCATATTCATAAAATGCAGAGAAACGAAAAAAAAAATAAAAACTCTATATATCATTTTATGGCACTGAAATTAATAATTTTACCTTCTTACTTTCCTTTCATAATCCAATAATATGTCCATGATGAAAATCGAGTACGTTGATTTGTTGGGTTTTTTGTGCGTTTGTTTTTCAATGGCGACGGTCAGTAACAAAATGACTAAATTTTATTTCAGTTCTTGTTTTTAAACGACTTCATGTCGTGCACGTGAATCCAATATACATGATGGAAATGAAAATTCAGTAACGTCTGTGATATGACGCAATACTAGAATTTTCAATTTCACGTAGTTCATTTATACAAGATGAATAAATGTGAATCGCTCGAGTAAAGCACCGTATGCCCGTGAATGAGAAAGCTCACATATATAACATAAAACAGATTTTTCAAAATTCCTCAAAATTGTCTGAAACGACTTCTATTTAACACACCAGAACAGCGTAAGGCGTATGGTCAGTCTAATATATGCCTTGACTGTAATTTAAACTAAGTAAAAAAAATTTAACATTGTATCATACCCAATTTCACATTGTATCATACCCGTGATCTGGGTGAGTCTAGAGTCTCTACCTAGTTATTTTCACATGTATATCGGTAACTGTGATGATAATGATGATAATGAATATCTTTTTTATTTATTTTGCTGCAGATCATGATATCGATGACCTTGAGATGCAAGTGGTCCGGTACAAACCGGAGGGGCTGGATATTCTGTGCAGAAATACCAAGTTCACACGTAAAGAACTACAAATCATGTACAGAGGCTTCAAGCAGGTCAGTCGATATGTTAAAACTGTATACAAATGTCACATGTTAGAACTGTATACAAATGTCACATGCTAGAACGGGATACAAATGTTCCATGCTAGACCTGTATACAAATATCACATGCTAGACCTGTATGCAAATGTCACATGCTAGAACTGTATACAAATGTCACATGATAGAACTGTATACAAATATCACATGCTAGAACTGTATACAAATGTCACATGCTAGAACTGTATACAATGTCACATGCTTGAAATGTATCCAAATGTCACATGCTAGAACTGTATTCAAATGTCACATGCTAGAATTGTATACAAATATCACATGCTAGAATTGTCACATTGTAGCAGATAGTACAAGTTAAGAAAATAATATTTAGATAACATTATTTGTCTCTTTAACAAAAGATCAAGTGCGTCGAAGAACAGCAATGTTGTCGTTCAACATTTGCATTTTTGAAAATGATACACTTAAGATCCTACATGTCGTTTTTGTATAATCAATGCGATCGTGCAAATGACTTCTCTTGATTTGGCGATAATTGAATGTTGAACATTTTAAACGTCGGTTTTAATAAATTCTGGTTGGTTATATAGTCTGTTTAGAAAAGAAGTAGGACAATGTCCGTTGATTTTTGGACACAATTTAGAAGATACATTTCAGTCCGTTATTTTATGGATCTTCCATATAAATAAATATGACTTAAGCGTGTTGCTTTAGAGACCGTGATTACTATTATATATGTATGCCAGGCTGAAATGAGAGTTAATTAAGCAGCATTCTTGCAATAAGGCAGACTAATAATACAAATGCATTTGCATATTTGCATACATGCTGGTAGACTTTCCGACTTTCACTGTCATCGTAACGAAAGCAAAGAGCAATTCCCATAGGATGTTTTTCGCTTCAAGTACATCTGCAATGCGATTCCTAATGATAATAATCACTCCCTGCTGGATGTTTTGAATTGTATATGCCCAGGGAGAAAAGTTTGAGTTTCTATCGATAAAAGTCGTGTTTTGCCTCCAGCAACATTCTGTGGTTTCAATACTATAGAAATTGATCGAGACGGGTTCTTAGAATCAATATATTATCTCCAACCTCTTCTACAGCAATACTAGATTTCTTGTCACAACAGAGCATTATGCAAAAATGTGGCTTTGAAGTTACTTTATTTCCTCCTACACTTTCAACCCAAAGTACGTCAACTTAAAGACAACTGGAGAAACGAAGAAAAAGAAACAAAACCCACAAATCTGTGATAGCGTTTATGAGTTTCACTAAGGTGACAAACTGTACAATGGTTGGTTCCAGTGCTACATACGAGCGAGTCGAAATACATCTTGTGCTGTCTCGCTGCGTAGTGATCGAATGGGTAATTAAAATTGTATCTAACTTAGTGCAGATGTAAATATTCGAATATAAAGCAAGATTCTATTGATTGGCGATAAAGTTACTATGAATATTTCGTGATTACCCATAAAACTCGTATAAATTCTTGAGTTTTTGTTTAATTTTCTTTCTGGGCATGAGCAGAATTAAATTTATCCTCTGGCAAGCAATTAAACAAACGTAATTGTGATGCAATATTTTAAAGCTGATAAATACTAGTTTTGCACATGTAGACATAGGATGCAATATTTGGGGATGGTAAACACTTGTCTTGCACACGTAGGCAAAAGATGCAATATTTGGGGCTGATAAATACTTGTCTTGCATACGTAGACATAAGATGGAATATTTGGGGCTGGTAAACACTTGTCTTGCACACGTAGACATAAGATGCAGTATTTGGGGCTGGTAAATACTTGTCTTGCACACGTAAACATAAGATGCAATATTTGAGGCTGGTAAATACTTATCTTGCACATGGAGATATAATTTCACATAAAATATTACAACCTCCGCACTTGGGTGTGGATTTGTATAGGTGCTTTCTTGTCCTTTGATTGGCTGTTAAGTGGAATTTTCTTAAAATTATATATTTCCAGAGGACTGACTGCAAACTCAGTCTTGGGCTAACTCCTGTATAATTTCTGTAGAACTGTTTAAAGTTTGGATGGAATTTCTTCTAAATACGATAAAATTTGATAAAAAAAAGTTTGATGGAAATGCCACACGTGTTACTCAGTAGATTTAAGAGTGCAAGAATAACCCGTAATGAGGTAACTTTCAGACATGCATCGTTAGCCCTGCTAACCAGCCTTTTCACTAAATTCACCCCAAAATAAGCACCTGGTCACAATTAGGATACTAGGTAATGGCCGTTATTAGCTAGTCTTTGTGTGTAAATAGCCAGTTGTGATATGTGAAGGTACAGTAGATGATAACCCAGAATTAAATAAAAATAAAAATTGAAAATTTTGAAGTATAAAACTTTTTAATACTGACACAAGCATGCTTTTTTAATGATTGAACTGAGACAGAAATTGGAGTTATAGATATGTCCTATTAAGTCCCTGCTGTTACAAACGTATGGCCAGTCCACATGTAACAACCAACCTATACATTATGTGTGTCGTGTTTTTATATTGAATTGGATGAACATATTGTCCATGTCTAGTCATGTTTGTAGGTCATCCAGTTTTGGGGTTTCACTTTAAACATAAAAGTATTTTACACAACCAATTGGGAAAGGACTGACGTTCCTTTTGTAACATCATCTTTTCTTTGTCGAGTTTCAATCTCATATTTAAACCATAAGTAATAGTTTGATAAGAAAGCACGATTTATCTATATGTGTCACTTAAGGCTCGCTCGAATTATTTTCAATTCCCATTACTTATTCATTCGTTTCCAGTAAAATATAAATGACTCTTTAACGTGTTAATTGTTTACTTATTGTTTTGTTTTTTGTTTCATTCTCAAAGCCAACATCGGACCACTAAGGTGGCCTAGTGGTTAGAGCGTCCGCCTCATATTGGAGAGGTTGCGGGTTCGAACCCCGGCAGAGTCATACCAAAGACTTATAAAAATGGTACTAGCAGCTGCCTCACTTGGCGCTCAGCATTAAGAGGTTAGTGTTAGGACTGGTAAGCCTGTTGTCAGGATAATATGACGGGGTGGGACATGATGCTACATGTCTGCGGCATGATGCACCAGTGCTAGACATCACTATAAACTGTCACAGTGCAGAAATCATAGCGATATGACTGAACATTTTATTTTAAAGTTTCGTTAAAAATCCAACACGTACACACTCAAAGCCAACACCAATTACATGCTTCCGGGTTGTATGGGCAGCTATTTTTATTGCATACACACCACCAATCAAATAGGAGGAAATCCTGCTTAAATGTTGTGTTCCACTGACTAGAAGTTTGGTTAAGTTGTAAAGATAATATTTTAATAAAATACTTCACTTTCCCTCCCCTTCAAATTGGCTTCCTTTAACAAACGTTTGATATTTGCTGCAATGCAAACGTGGACGTTCGAGGGCCTTGAAGACAGTCGATACGTTATCAGTTAATGCCTGTATTTTTGTCTGTCTTCATTAGAGATTGATACCATATTTTCCTCCTATATCGCAGCAGGTGCAATGCTTAACACCATCTCCATTAAGTCAAAATATTCCCTACTGTGTAATAATAACAGCCAGTGCCGAAACGATAGCGTCATACTGTTCCAAAAAGGATAATCGCATATGAATCAAAGTGTGCAAGCGTAAAATGGTGCAATTTCGCATGCGATTTTACTCAGGTTCTATATTTGTGTCGATTACTGCCCGGCAAGTTCACATAATAAAATTATTTAGAAGGCAAGATAAGTGCTTTTGCTCGTGTTGCATGCAAAGCACCTCACATACAATGAATATGATATTAAAGAATATCAGTTTGTCTTCTGTAAAGAATATGTGCATCAGTTTTCATGTCTATCCATAGTGCTTAATGTAGAGAAAAGGTTCATGAGTTTTCCTGTCAATAGGGCTTAATGTAGAGAATAGGTACTTGATTTTTTCCTTAGGGCTTAATGTAGAGAATAAGTATTTGAGTTTTCCTGTCTATGAATAGGGCTTAATGTAGATGATAGGTACATGAGTTTTCCTGTCTATCATTAAGGCTTAATGTAGATAATAGGTACATGAGTTTTCCTGTCTATGAATAGGGCCTAATGCATAGAATAGGCAAATGAGTAGTATCATCTATCCATGGGACTTGATGTAGAGAATAGGTACATGAAATGTCCCGTCTGTAAATAGGGCTTTATATTGAGAATAGGCAAGTGAGTAGTACCGTCTGTCAATAGGGCTTTATATTGAGAATAGGCAAATGAGTAGTACCGTCTGTCACTAGGGCTTAATATTGAGAATAGGCAAATGTGTAGTACCGTCTATCTATAGGCTTAATGTAGAGAACACGTACATGAAATTTCCCGTCTGTCAATACTGTCAATAAGGCTTTCTGTTGAGAATAGGCAAGTGAGTAGTACCGTCTATCAATAGGGCTTTATATTGAGAATAGGCAAATGAGCAGTACCGTCTGTCAATAGGGTTTAATATTGAGAATAGGCAAATGAGTAATACCGTCGGTCAATAGGGCTTTATAGTGAGAATAGGCAAATGAGTAGCACCGTATTTCATTGGGACTTAATGTAGATAATAGGTACATGAAACTTCCCGTCTGTCAATTAGGCTTTATATTGAGAATAGGCAAATGTGTATTACCGTCTGTCAATAGGGCTTAATATTGAGAATAGGCAAATGAGTAGTACCGTCTGTCAATAGGGCTTAATACTGTGCATAGGCAAATGTGTAGTACCGTCTATCCATAGGGCTTAATGTAGAGAACACGTACATGAAATTTCCCGTCTGTCAATAGGGCTTTATATTGAGAATAGGCAAGCGAGTAGTACCGTCTGTCAATAGGGCTTTATATTGAGAACAGGCAAATAAGTAGTACCGTCTGTCAATAGGGCTTAATATTGAGAATAGGCAAATGAGCAGTACCGTCTATCCATGGGACTTAAAGTAGAGAACACGTATATGAAATTTCCCGTCTGTCAATAGGGCTTTATATTGAGAATAGGCAAATAAGTAATACCGTCTGTCAATAGGGCTTAATATTGCAAATAGGCAAATGAGTAGTACCGTCTGTCAATAGGGCTTTATATTGAGAATAGGCAAATGAGTAGTACTGTCTATCCATGGGACTTGATGCAGAGAATAGATACATGAAATTTCCGGTCTGTCAATAGGGGTTAATGCTGAGAATAGGCAAATGAGTAGTACCGTCTGTCAATAGGGCTTTATATTGAGAATAGGCAAATGTGTGGTACCGTCTATCCATGGGACTTAATGTAGAGAATACGTACATGAAATTTCCCGTCTGTCAATAGGGCTTTATATTGAGAATAGGCAAATGAGTAGTACCGTCTGTCAATAAGATTTAATATTGAGAATAGGCAAATGAGCAGTACCGTCTATCCATGGGACTCGATGTAGAGAATACGTACATGAAATTTCCCGTCTGTCGATAGGGCTTTATACTGAGAATAGGCAAATGAGTAGTACCGTCTGTCAATAGGGCTTTATACAGAGAATAGGCAAATGAGTAGTACCGTCTGTCAATAGGGCTTTATACTGAGAATAGGCAAATGAGTAGTACCGTCTGTCAATAGTGCTTTATATTGAGAATAGGCAAATGAGTAGTACCGTCTGTCAATTAGGTTTTATATTGAGAATAGGCAAATGAGCAGTACCGTCTATCCATGGGACTTGATGTAGAGAATACGCATATAACTTTTCCTTATGGAATGTTTTTTTATGAACTTTTTAATTGCTGATATTTTTTTTATCTTCAAATGATCTTTTATGTTTGTCCCATTCTCTAATTATCTGGAACAAATTAGCGGGATATAAACCCACATGGTACGAGTGGTTGAGTATAGACGATAGACTAATAACGGGAAAAGGAGCTATGTAAGACCAGGACAAAACGAAATTAAGGTATGGCAGAAAAACATGGGATAGGAAATGAGTTTTCAGTTTGGTGATAGAGTTCTGGCTCTCTTTCCCATACCTCAAAATCCTCTTCAGGCTGAATATTATGGTCATTATGAAGTTAGAGAAAGCGACTTACATTAAATACTCCTCGGAATGTATTAATATTTGTTTAACCAATCTTTGAAATTCAGAAATATTGAATAATCTGTACTAGACATTTTCACATCTGCAACCACGAGAAAAGAGTGAACTAAAATAACTATTATTTGAATATGAGCAGTTGTTTCCAGATGTTCCGACACGAAAAAATACAATTTACCGCTGAAATGTTAGATTCCACACGTGTGAAACAGCATCCACACAGGATGAATCTTCTCAAATAGGAATGTTAAAAAACAAGAAAATCAGTATTTGATGGAGAATGATTTCATAGAACCAAGAAAAAGTGATTGGAGTTCACCATGTAATTCTTGTGCCGAAACCAGATAGTACCTTCCGCATGTGCATGGATTATAGAAAAATTAACAGTGTGTGACAAAACAAAATTAATTTCCTTTGCAGAGAATCTATGACTGCATTGACGAAATTAAAAATGCAAAATATGTCACCAATTTTGACCTTTTGAAAGGAATATCGCAAATTCCACTAACTGAAAGGGCAAAGGAAATTTCGGCATTCTGAACTCCAGATGGACTTTTTCAATAGAAAACGATGCCGTTTTGGATGAAATATTCGCCTTGTACTTTTTAACGTTTAATGAACATAATTACATCTGGTCTAGATAATTGAGACGCTTACATTGATGACGTCATAATCTATAACGATACCTGGAAGATCACTTAGAGACGAATCGGAAATTCTTTTCATAAGCTCGATGACGCAAATTTGACGATTAATTTCAGAAAAAGTGAGTTTGGCAGTGCTTACATTACATTTCTAGAATATATTGTGGTACACGGACAAGTTAAACCTTTAGATGTTAAGGTCAATTCTATAGCTAAATTCCCTCTGCCAACAATAAAATATTACCAGATGCGATTTTTGGTATGGCTGGATACTATCGGAAATTTTCTCCAATTTTTCCATAATTGCTGACCTCTGACCAATTTGTTGAGTAGGAAAATCAAATTTCATTGGTCTGCAAAATGTCAGAAGGCTTTTGATAAGTTAAAGGCCATACTTAAGAGTGCACCAGTTCTTTCAGCTCCAAATTTCAGTCAGTTATTTAAAAGTTGATGCAAATGATGTTGGGGTTGGTGGAGTATTGATTCAAGAAGACAAAAAGTGATGTAAAAATGATGTAGATGTGAGCTATTTTTCTAAAAAAAAATAAATAAGCACCAGAGAAATTATTCCACAATCGAGAAGGAATGTTTGGATTTGATATTGACTCTGCAACACTTTGATGTGTATATTTGTTCAGTGAACACAACCTCCATACTTTCATTAGCAAGATCAAAAATAAAAATCAGAGGTTATTAAGGTGGAGTTTATTTGCATGAATACAGTATTGACCTCAGACGCATCAAGAGTAAGACCATCTATTTGCAGATGCACTTTCACGTGTATATATTATATTGTTTCATAGATATTTTATGTCATTCAAAAGAAATCATTTTATGTCATTTTTAATCACATATATATTTGACTAATATTAAAAATAAAGCTTTATTTTATAAATCGTTCTTTTTCTTTATGAGGGGATGAGATATGTATATTTAATATGTATTATCTATTGGCTTTTCTTAATGGTCATACGTAATATACATTTGTATTTTGTACTTGACCTTGTCCAAGATCAAGTTCACTGTGTACCTGACCAGGGACATTTATTCTACAAACAACAGAGTACATAGATAAAATTTTCCTTGTGATTGTGGATTAAGTATTCAGATCATTATTAATGTAAACATGTTTACCCGAATTTGAGTTAAAATATAGAGTCTTGATTCTGACCATAAAAACTTCTACAGTGGAGGTTTCCATTAAGTCACAGAGTACTTTCCGAAAATGGTAATTGCGACCTTGGTCAAGTAGAGGGGTATATACTCTTGTTTTTCTAAAAACTAATAATTCTTGCCTTAACATTTTGAAGTAGACTCAGTCTTATTGTTGTGCTCAGTTTTTCATTAAGACTTTTAGCATATCACCACACTGCCGGCCACGGGCACATTAGGATATTCGAGACTACAGGCAGCACATCAATACAGTCAACATTAGAACTTATTTGGAACACCACTGGAATTATGTTGCAACGTCAAACATTTGGACATGTGATAGAGCTGTTAGGACTATTTGTAATTTGATTCACAATATTGTAAGTTCCTTTTTACATTTTCTCTTTGCATTCTGGGGAAATAACTTTGTTGAAATTTACAAAACTTGTCGGTTTTCGCTGATTTCTGTAACTTAGTTTATGACCATAGAGTCGTAGCAATATAAGACAAGAGCACAAAAATAAACACTGTGAAGTTACAAATAAATGTTTATTGAAAATAATCCAGAGCAAAGTAACCGTAGGACTTGGTTTTGGTATTTCGAATAATGAGAATACGCTTATCAGAATCGGAGCGTTAAGTATCTAGAAGCGATGTGCGCAGGGGTGAAATCAGTTAGGTATTTTAGACTGGAGGCAGTTAGCGAAATGTAACATAGAGAACAGATTTTATGATTGATTCTCAAATGAACTGGTAGCCTGACTGACATGAACCAGATAGAAGAGAATTACAAGTCTTGAAAGTTCTAAGGAAAATGTGAGTTTTTTTTTTAGTGGCATCAACCAAAAAAAAATTGCGAATGAAGCAGATGGCAGATGCATCTCAGCTCTAGATATGCAGCCTTGGATGTGTTCATGACATGCTGGTGTAATGAGAGAGTACTGTCAAGCCTAAGACTTAGATTTCGTACTGACTGTGAATTTAATGTTGTTGTTGCTGTTACTTATTGTTTGAGGTAAATGATAGGAATGAGAAAATATTTATGTAGTGATCAGAATGACATAAGATTTAAATTCAGATGAGATACAGTTGGGAGAGAAAAACTTTTTCTTAGATTATTTGCATGAATATGAAGTTATAAACATTTTGTAAGTTTTTAAATCGTTAGGGTGAAGCGTTGGTTTCTTCAACAGGGGATTTGCAGTGGTAATTAGTACAAATGACGGGAATTCACTGGATGACAGAGCGATATTAATTTACAACGGATTGTGAAGGCAATATTGAATATAAGCACTCGAGCAACATTATTCTTTACAGCTTCATAGATATTTTTATGAATTGTTAGACCGTATGAAAACCAACGCCTCGCAGTCTTACGACATTCTCTTTTAATGGAGAAGTAAAAGAGAATTTCGTAAGACTGCGAGGCGTTGGCTTTCATGCGGTCCAACAATTCATTAAGAAAGTCTTTGAAGCTGTAAGGAAGAGTGTTACAAGCATAGTTCATACAGCGAAATCAAACACTTTTAGTGCTAAGATCACTGAAAGTTCCAGCTGCAAAGAGTTCTTCGATATTACTAAGAAGCTAATGTCAAGGAACAGTTTACACCACTTCCAAAGATCTTCTCTCCTGCCAACCTTCCGAGTCTATTTGCAAATTCCTTCCTTGCCAGAGTATAAACCATCAGAGATCAACTTAAAAACATAATTTCAATCGATTCATCGTCACCATATAGTTGTGATACAGAATTTCAAATGCAATTTTTAGCGACATGTGAACCTGTCTCTACGGATTTTTCACGTACAATTCTGAATCATGTGAGCTCGATCTGATTCTAACATCACTGTTGCTCGAGTGCTTATATTCAACATGCGTTAACTGGGTAATATTTATCATACAGAGGTCTCTCTTAGTAGCAATCAAAGATGGAGGATTAGAGATTGATACGCCAAGATGGCATATGACGCACAGTTGATCTGATGCACGTTCGTTGGACACCAATGAAGACTGTAGAAAATTATCATCAACTGTGTTAAGAATCCAGTCTTCTGATACCATTATGAAAGGCAGGAAATAGGACATGTAGTCTCTTAATACAGTTTTGAGCAGTAATGCCTCTAAAATCCACCCACATCGTCAAGGTTTATAAGGTACCGTACCAAGGTACGTTATATGTATAGCAGTATATCTCGTAATTATTTATTCTTCCCACTGTTTCTCCATGTCATAAGAAAGAAGAAATGTAAACTACATGCCTTCAAAGAGTTGTAGTAACCGGTTATTACTCAGAGAGGGGCATTCATATTTAAAACTGTTGAGCTGGTATCTCATACACGTTGCATTCCTATTAAATATCGGACTGCTCCGGTGGCCTTGTGGTTAGAGCGTCCGCCTCGGATGCGGGAGGCCGTGGGTTCGATCCCCGGCCGACTCATACCAAAGACTTACAAAAATGGTACTAACAGCTGCCTCGCTTGGCGCTCAGCATTAAGAACTTAATGCTTGGACTGGTCGGCCTGGTGTCAGGATAATGTGACTGGGTGGGACATCATGCTACATGTCTGCGGCATGATGCCCCAGTGCTAGACATCACTATAAACGGCCACACTGCAGACATCGTAGCGATATGACTGAAAATTTTTTAAAGCTACGTTAAAAATCCAAATCACACACACACACACACACACACACACACACACACACACACACACACACACACACACACACACACCCACCCTCTATTAAATATCGTATAACGTGTATGTCATACACTTTGCAATGTAATATTTTACTCGTCCAGCTCTTCCATTTAAAATGAATGTTGTAATCGGTTATTACTCTAGAGACAAGTATTTTATACCTTAAAGCAGGCATGTCATAACTGTTACATGTCTTTTAAATAACATATAACGGATACGTCATACAAGTTGTTATATGATGTTTATACTCGTCTAACTCATCCATTTAAAGTAAGCACGTAAAGATTTGTACGATTTATCGCGGCTTTTTATTTTCTCCCACAACCCGTAAAAAATCTCCTTTTCCTGCGCTTTTGTCAAATAATTAAAGAATAACAATTATTAATTTAAACATTTATTCCTTATTTTGATGTGCATTTGACTTCAACATTCATAATAGATGCACATTGGAAATAAACATTAGTTCCAAAGAAAAACAACGTTACCTACAGTGAAAGAGTTGATTCATTGGAATGGCAGTTATGATTTTTGTTAACTTATATGAAGAGAACACTTACGAAGCTTGAACAATAAAATCGAATATGTATGAAAGCGCTAAAACTTGCACGACAATACCGAATATCAATGAACGCGGTATAACTTGCACGACAATAAAGAATATGTATGAACGCTGTATAACTTGTACGACAATAATGAATATGTATAAATGCAGTATAATTTGCACGACAATAACGAATATTTATGAACGCGGTGTAACCTAGACAAGTGTGTGTGTGTGTGTGTGTGTGTGTGTGTGTGTGTGTGTGTGTGTGTGATTTGGATTTTTAACGTAGCTTTAAAAACAATTTCAGTCATATCGCTACAATGTCTGCAATGCGGCAGTTTATAGTGATGTCTAGCACTGGGGCATCATGCAGTAGATATGTAGCATAATGTCCCACCCAGTCAAATTATCCTGACACCAGACCGACCAGTCCTAGCTGTTATGTATATTTAATTTAATTATTTATTTGTTAGTTTAAATTTTTTTTATTCCATTACATGCTATTGTAATGTAACTTTGTTTACTGGATTTGATATTGTCCATAAATTCAGTTTAGTTCTGTTTGATCTGACTGAATTTTTTCACTGATAAACACCTAATAATAGAAACACTGTATCTAGTTTCTGACCTTGATTCAGAACCAGTGACAGTTTTGGTAAACAACCTTTTTATATTTTTTTATTCTTTCTTAGAGTAAGAACCATTAAGTTAAGTCAAGGCCATACCTGGAATACGTGATGTGAAACATGTGTTTTTTGTTACAAACTTATAATTTTTCTAGAAGGTTGACCCTCATCCGGGAATCTGTTTTGCTTCTTAAACTTGTGTATAACTGTTGTCTTTATAGAAGATTGGCAGTAGGGCTTAAAACACTTGAGATGTCAAGTTACATTATGTTGTGACCAGTTTGAGTTGAAATTTTATTTTATGGAATTCAGTTGATTCTTTTCCCTGGAAACACGTAAGTGCTCCTACCAAAATTCTTGGACAAAGACATTCACTGAAATTTACATGGAATTAAAAAACTGGAATAATATTTTCTGTGATTCAGCAAGGAATTCTTGATACAACAGTACTTCGCAGACTACAACAGACGCCATCGCACTCCATTTTGATTTCATCGAAACTCGAACTCGGATTCATTCAGGACTTTTTAACAATAGGACTTCTATTTTTTAATTCTTGGATTATTTTTGGATTTGATTCGTAAAACCGTAAGTTCTTTTTTCTCATTATTCACTTGGTATTCTAGGGAAATAAATTATTTGTTAAATTTTACAAAGCTTGTTGTCTTCACTCTTTTCTGTTACTTTCTGTAAGAGCCTAGACTCGTAACATAGCACTAACTTTTTAATTCTGAGCGCCAAGCTAGGCAGCTGCTAGTACCATTTTTGAAAGTCTTTCGTATGACTCAGCCTGGGTTCGAACCCACGACCTACCGCATCCGAGGCGGACGCTTTAACCACTTAATGTGGAGATACAATCGTAAAATTTCTGAATCAACGATCCATTGAAATGCACATGACTTTAGTGGTGATTTATATTTGAGTTTAATTGTGCCCATTATCAAATATGCTCCAGTTGTTTATCTGTGTCGCTGTATTGTCATAGCTAAGAAGGGTGTAAAATTATTTATGAAATAAAGGGAAATATTGAAAAGTGTACGTGAGGTCAATAATGTATTGCATATGTTACGACGTAATGGACATTTCAGGCTAGGTAATGACACCGAACACAGCAAAACCTGTTAGAAAAAATGAAATAATATATCGGCCATTATCAAATTCATGCAGAAGAATTCTATATGGGATATGGAATACATCTTTGGCCAGCTTTGCGTTTTGGAGTAAAAAAAAAAACTTTTCAGATAGTTTATGTTCGGGAGTCATTATGTGCTCTTTAACCATGTACAAACAAATAACCCATAGCAGACATCTGTTTAGAGTGAACAACTGCTCAAAACGGACAAATATATTATAAATCTGACTGGCAAAGTGATTGACATGGATGCACATTATTCAGTGTGTATTGTTTCGCATTGTATGAATAAGAATGACAAGGGCTCTATAACTTGATGTCTTCAATACACAAGTACAATCGCTATTAATATTTTCTATCTGATTATGCAACATTGATACAGAATAGTTAAATATGGTGAAATATTTATATTTTAATAAGTCAAAATATACTTTTTAATGCTTGATATATACAACAAATTAGACAAATATTGCAACCAACTTTAATGTACCAAACGACTCCAAATTAGGAATAATTAAAACAAAAGAACTGACAGAATTTGATCATAGCTATTACTAAATGGCTTAGATACTCTTTTAGGAGAAATGTTTATTACTGGTCTTGTAGTGATAACAATCCAGAGTGCTATGAATGTTTCAGTGACATTAA
>JAECUM010019909.1:0-52529 GCA_016617855.1 Megalonaias nervosa
ATATATATATATATATATATACACACACACACACACAGTCCTACCCGTTTATGTCGACATCCTCGGGCCCGAGGAAGTATTGTCGACATAGGCGGATGTCGAGAGAAGTGTTTGGGGGATGGGGTTCTGAAAAAACGATACAAGTTAAATTCGTCAGTAAGGGGTGACCTGTCGTCAGTGAGTAGCATTGACACTTTGTGAAAACAAACAATGCAAATTTTGATTACATGAAGACAAAACCAGTGTCAAATACACTTGTATATTGACAAATTACATTTTGGTTACCTTTGTGTAATAAAATCCACAATAAAATATTGCATCGGTCACATCCTGATATGAAAAACATTCACTGCGATTATTCAATGTCGGCATAAGCACATGGTTGCATAGTTGTTATTTACACGCTTGCAGTACATGTACTTAAATTGGCCTAGATTTTGGTCAGTCTCTTTCCATTTTACTGAGGCTACCAAGGGGACGGGGCTATTCTCAGGGAAATGAAAACCTGTCAATTTAAACAGTACTTGTATTTAGTTACAGAAGTCATCGTGAAAAGTACATAAAAGCGAACAAGAGATATGCGGCTGATATGATTAATGAAGGCATAATATTGTATACACTGACACATGCTAATGAGGTATTAAAAGAAAATGATTCTTACAATACAATATTGTAACAATGTCAGCTCAAGTAGTATACATTTAAAATACGTCCCGGAGATAACAAGTTATGATTTCTCTCAAAATACAAATACATGTAGCAGTAAAAGATTTTAATGACAAATACATATACATGTAATTATTATCTAAAAGCATAATCAATGCATAAAATTACAATAAAATTTAATTTAATTTAAATTTAAATTAATCAAAGTTAAATGTTGTTAGCACAACAAGTGGGCATGGGAGATAACGAGAGTACATGCATTTCTGAACTTCATGCAAGCTGCTTCTGTAAATTTAATCTGCATTTTACACTGTCGTTGGTAGTCATCGTAAATATAAATAAAGTTAAAAAGGAAACTTTCACAGCACAATAAACTTGTTTTAATCACCGATCACTTTGGAAAATGCAAGAATCAGATCAGATTTCATTGCTTTTATTTAAGTTGCCGCGAGAGGCCAACTTTATAGGACCAAACAAAAGCCTGTTTTTTTTTATCTGAACGCGACATTAAAGCCTGGCGGCAAGATCAGCTAATTGTTGAATAAAGTACAGGTCGGAACTGGCCGCTTGCCGACATAAATGATTAGGCGAGAAAATTAAAGCCTGGCGGCAAGATCAACTAATTGTTGAACAAAGAATGGGTCGGAACTGGCAGCTTGTCGACATAAATGATTAGAAAACAAAGGATTTGTTCAAGCTGGGACCAAGGGCTTCTGTCGACATGTACGTTTATTTTTTTTATCTCGACGTCGACATAAGCATGTCAATTTTGGTAGTAACAGTAGACCAGGGGACCGGGACTTTGCTTTTTTGTCGAAATAGGCGGCTTGTCGACATAAGTGATGTCGATATAAGTGGGTAGGACTATATATATATATATATATATATATATATATATATATACTAAAAATAAAATGGCTTTTAAAGTTTTGGTATAAAGCAATTTGATATACCATTGGTATATTATTGGTATATCAACTTGTGATCTGCCCATGTGCAATAATACACATTTATAAACATTAGAACTGCATGCTATTAATACTAGGTCTATAGATTAATGATGCATTTCCACTCATTAATCATTAGAGAGTATGAAAAGAATGATAAAATTTATAAATTATCCCATTTTCTAAATGAATTTAACATGATATACAATTTCACCGCAATCCTTTCTGCTTTCCGTTCAAAGGGCAAATATGTACATTAGCATGTGATATAAATAAAATATATGTATAGTATGTATGCTCTATCAATGATATGCCACTCACATAAATTTTCATCAAAAGAAAACTCGGCAAACCTCGTTTCCTTTGATGAAACATTTATAAATCTCATAGTATATCACAGATACTGCATACATATTATATATATATATATATATATATATATATATATATATATATATATATATATTGAGAGAGAGAGAGAGAGAGAGAGAGATTTGATACACATTAATTTTCATAAAACAAATTTGACTGCCATGAAAGTTTGTCATGAAAGACAGCATGTAATAGCTATGGACAATTATCCATTTCTTGTCGTCTCATCTTCATCGTAAACCCATTATGCAAAATAACGAGGTGATGTACATTGTTGCCATGTTTTATCATTGAACTTTACATTTCCTTTGTTTATAATTGATTATATGCATAAACAGCTGGAGACAGAATTGTTTGATGTTGTTTTACACATTATCAACGACAAAACGATACAACTTACCATGGTTCCATCATGGAAACTTATTTCGTTTTCAAAATGGGTGTGGGTGTATTGGTTTTGAAGTTCTTTAATTGCATGTCTTTGTATAAAGACCTATTGTGATCAATGATTACTGCAATAAATTTCACTGTTATTCAATAGTTTTTAATATATATATATATATATATATATATATATATATATATACTATATACTATATACAACATATATATATATTTATAACTGTGTATTCAATCAAATGTGGAGTAAGCCTATGGTCTTTCTGCAAAGCAGACTAGGGAAACCCCCCACCCCCCACGTGATCATGCCCTATGACGTCATGGCAACATTCGCTATGATATTAAGTAGAATATTACTTGTAAACTTTATCCTTATGAGCTAATTAATTCCAAATGAAACTGTAAATATCCAACTCTATTTTAAGCACTTTATATCTACTAAGAGATTCAAATTTCCTAGCAATTGGTCATTAAACTAAATGTTTGAGCATTAAGGGAAACTTGCTATCATTCATTTATAATAGGCTTATAAACACATTATCCCACTTATAATGACTTCTTTGTTTCAGTTTCTCAGCCTGGACTATAAACCTAACACCATTGCCCCTGAGTGGCTGCTGATAATACATGTACCATATTTAACCTCTAAATTTAACAGTAAATTGAGATATACTCCTCTATCATAGATATACCATTATTAAAGTTATCAAGAAGAAATGCATCTACTCTTGTACAACTTATATAAATATCATAGCACCTTGAAATAACTATATTTAGTCCTATAACAAAACAATATGAGCACAATATGAGTATAAAAATGGGTTTTTACATGTACATGTAATATAAATCTCCCTGACCATAATCTAAACAAATTCATATTAATTATATTATACATGTACTATAGAATCAAAAACATTTCTGAAATGTGGTGGGTCTTAAGTCTTTCTTCCAATGTTTAGTTGTTGTTCAAGATTTTGAGGCTGAAAATAAATGGCTTTAGTTAACTCAAGCAATGTGTAACTGATGAAAAAAACATTGTTTTTGATAATAATAATAATAATAATAATAATAATAATAATACTTTATTTAGTAATTTAGGCCACCAGCCCATTTTACAAAATACAAGTAAATATAATTAATGCCATGGTGTCAAGAAGTTAAATAGGGTGTTCATCATGCATATACATACATAATGTCCTGTAATCAGTGCATAATATTATAAAGATGTTACTACCTCCAAATATATTATTCACCATTCATTTGAGTTATCAAAGATTTTCTAAGACAAAAAGCCGAATTGATATAGTAATAAAGATTTCTTATAATTAATATATTACAATGACTCTACAGAGGGATAGAGATAATGTTAAGCCTTCCTGCAAGTCAATTGATGCAGTAAATCACTGACTCGGTTAAATTACCAAATTGATGGCACTACATCGCACACCATTCATCTGACAAAGTCCGAATGCCTCAACAAAAAAGCTACCTTAACTGAATAAACTGTACAGATGTCCTTGATGCTGTATGTGTAAACTTGAATCACACATCATGGTCAATGTTTCCAATTCATCTTTTGGTACATTTCCGATTAGCTTCAGAACCTCCAAAATAAAGTCCATGATCTCACAAAAAAAAAAGTGAACTGTATTTTAAAGTAGTGATGTTTTCTTATATTGCCATCATTATGTATTATCAGCTGCATGATGATATTGTCAAGAAATATGGAGTGGCAAAATCATATAAATTTGAAATACCACCCAATTCCACCACTACAAATAAATCTACCTCAGTTCAAAATGATATGCTAAAATTCCAACAAAGACACAACTTATTATACAAATTTCTCTTAAATAAATGAAATAAATCAAGGTTCCTTCGAAGGGACTTATGCCAATGGGCAGAAAGAATTTTCAAGAAATCAAGATAAGACTCTTTCTTCCTTTAAAGTGATGAGTTTTCAACCACCTCTGATGTTTTTCAGTGACAAAAAGATTTTCAAGTTAGCTGTTGTGTTACACATATTAAATGTCTGTTCTGCACCATTTTCATTTAAGATAAAGTAGACATCACCTGAAAGTCTTTCAGTGAAAAACAAATCTCATAATGATCATCCATTCAGGCAATTAGTAACAACAAGGTTTTAAAACATCATTGTGGCAACCAAACAAGCTGTATGGCTGGCATCATTTTCATTAGGACTTCATGAAAACCCAGTTATAATAATCATTCATTCCTGAGGAGCACTTACAAGATATTTAAGTCAGTCATTGTGGCAGCCATATTGGACATATGACTAGCACCATTTTCATTTAGAACCAACAAGGTATCATAAGAAGTCTATTGGTGAAAACCTCATGTTGATATAGCCATCCATTTCTGAGGAGCAGGGATAACAATATTTTCAAGATTTAACTTTCTATTCAGGGGGAGTAGCAATAACAAGATTTTCATGATGACAGCTGTGGTGGCCATGCTGGGCATAAGATCAGCACTATTTTCATATTAAGACAAATGGGACATCATAAAAAATCTTCTGGTGAAAACCCCATGTCAATATGACTTTCTGTTCCAGCAGTTTTGTGATAACAAAATTTTTAATATGGCTGCCATACTGGATTTTAGATCAGTACCATTTATATTTAGAACTAGCTAGACATCATAAGAAGTCTTTAATAAAAACCTTATATTAATACAAACATATTCTGGTGAAATAGCCATAACAAGATTCTGAAGATGGCTGCTGTGATGGCCATACTGGATGTCAGATCGGCATTATTTTCATTTAGGACCAACTAGAAACAATAGGAAATCTTTTGGTGAAAACCCCATCTTAATATGATCATTAATTCAGGAGGAGTGGCAACAACAAGATGTTCGAGAATGGAGAAGCAGCAGAACTCTACAAGGCTCAATAGGACAGGCATCAGAATCCAAACAGTCTCTATAGGATAGGCTTCAGAATCCTAACAGTCTCTATAGGATAGGCTTCAGAATCCTAACAGTCTCTATAGGATAGGCATCAGAATCCAAACAGTCTCTATAGGACAGGCATCAGAATCCAAACAGTCTCTATAGGACAGGCATCAGAATCCTAACAGTCTCTATAGGACAGGCATCAGAATCCAACAGTCTCTATAGGACAGGCTCAGAATCCTAACAGTCTCTATAGGATAGGCATCAGAATCCAAACAGTCTCTATAGGATAGGCATCAGAATCCTAACAGTCTCTATAGGATAGGCTTCAGAATCCTAACAGTTTCTATAGGATAGGCTTCAGAATCCTAACAGTTTCTATAGGATAGGCTTCAGAATCCTAACAGTTTCTATAGGATAGGCTTCAGAATTCTAACAGTCTTATTGGACAGGCATCAGAATCCAAACAGGATAGGCTTCAGAATCCTAACAGTTTCTATAGGATAGGCTTCAGAATTCTAACAGTTTCTATAGGATAGGCTTCAGAATTCTAACAGTCTCTATAGGACAGGCATCAGAATCCAAACAGTTTCTATAGGACAGGCATCAGAATCCTAACAGTCTCTATAGGACAGGCATCAGAATCCAAACAGTCTCTATAGGATAGGCTTCAGAATCCTAACAGTCTCTATAGGATAGGCTTCAGAATCCTAACAGTTTCTATAGGATAGGCTTCAGAATCCTAACAGTTTCTATAGGATAGGCTTCAGAATTCTAACAGTTTCTATAGGATAGGCTTCAGAATCCTAACAGTTTCTATAGGATAGGCTTCAGAATCCTAACAGTTTCTATAGGATAGGCTTCAGAATTCTAATACTTTCTATAGGATAGGCTTCAGAATCCTAACAGTCTCTATAGGATAGGCTTCAGAATCCTAACAGTTTCTATAGGATAGGCTTCAGAATTCTAACAGTTTCTATAGGATAGGCTTCAGAATCCTAACAGTTTCTATAGGACAGGCATCAGAATCCAAACAGTCTCTACAGGATAGGCTTCAGAATTCTAACAGTTTCTATAGGATAGGCTTCAGAATTCTAACAGTTTCTATAGGATAGGCTTCAGAATTCTAACAGTTTCTATAGGATAGGTTTCAGAATTCTAACAGTTTCTATAGGATAGGCTTCAGAATTCTAACAGTCTCTACAGGATAGGCTTCCGAATTCTAAGAAGTTTAACAGCAGAATACTAAGGGGCTTTACAACAGGTGCATCAGAATAATAAGAGGTTCCATAAGAGAAGAAACTGAATACTAAGGTGATTTAATGGAAGTCCAGCAGAATACTAAGTTCCACCATCTAGTGTTCTCCCCATAGCTTTTTACCACATTCTACTCAGCATTTTTACTCAGCATTCTTTCATTTCATTCCTTAACACTTTATCAATTATTGACATGATATGTACCAGTTCTGATATGATTTCACGTTTCCAGTTTCCGTTTTAAAATCTGATTCTGTTAAATCAATATCATATCATCTAGTTCATCACCCAAATGACAACTTATTATTGATAATATATCAATGAATTCATCTTAGACAAGTAATTTATCACTAAGAAGGTTCAAATAATGAAATAGAGACTAAATTGTAAGTACTTTTCCCATTGATAAATAAGACAAAGCCATCACTATGATTTGGTTAGAGCTGAACTGAATATTCAAACATTCAAATTAGAAACCTTTTTATGCAAAGATCTGAATAGAAAATTAATATTTTAATATTTGTTTATCCTGTTAAATTGACACAGTTTTGTAACAGAAACAAGCAAAGCAAAATGTAAAATTACACATAGTTTACAAGGTATTTCATGAAATTCAAAAGCTGTTGCTCAAACTCATCGAAATCAAAAGACAGTCAGCTTTTGATAGTGACCTTTGATGATTAGTGAATGAAAATAAGCTTCCTCATGCAACTGTTAGCAGCATCTAAAATGTTAATCCAAGTTTCCTCTGACCATTCTCACTCCATTTTTGATATTTGGACATTTATGTTGGGGTGTAGGGTCAATTTCCTATCAAAAAGTTGGAATTTGCCACCACAAAGTCAGATTTATCAGGCAGAGAACACATGTCAATGCGGTAATCATGTGATACAATAAAACCATTGTTGACACATGCTCCATTCATAATGAATCTTTTTCTAAGTTGCTGTGACAGTGACAGCTTTCTGGTATCATTCTCGAAATAAATATGTTGAGAACTATGTGTCCTTATGTTCTTTTACAAACAATATATGACTTTCATTTAATATTTTCAAATTTTTGTAAGCGGATTAATGACATATTGATTAAAATACTCACAATTTCTCAAAATTTAAATAATTTTCCTATTGATTTCATGCAGGTGTAACTCGATGTAACATTACATAAGTTTGCAAGACTCTCTGGTACACAACTATCCTATGCCAGCAGCACAAGGTGGTGACAAATTCTAATTTTTCAACAGGCAACTGACTCTGACCCTACACCCCAAAATAAATGTCCAAATATCACAAATGGGGTAGGAAGGGTCAGAGGATGTTTTGATTATGAAACCGTAAGGGATATCATTAGTACAATATATCTCATGTAAGGTTAAAAACTGCCTTGCTTTCGTAAACAAAATGTTGACTCCTTTGACTTTCATTGGATTCATAAGTAACATCAAATATGAAACTTTTAAACATCGATTCATGTACTACATCTTTATATATACCTTCATCAAACAAAAGAGGTTTAATTTGCATACTTGGAACGGTTACTGCCGATATGCTCCAGTGTCTGAAGGCAGGGTGAAACCACTGCTTGGTTAAGAATCACATGGCCACTGACTGCAGAAGACAGGTGATCACTGATTACATAACGTTTATATAGGAAAGTTGCTCAGGAGAAATAAGAATGGCCATTGTAACCAGGTGACTGCTGAACTCAGGTAACTGTTACAACAGGTCTGACTGCACATTTCATAATCTATCAGAAGCTATAAAGGCTAACATACTATATTTACTTTATGGTGACCAGATATCATGCTGACTTGAGCTAAACAATAGTGTGCTTCTCAGCAGTTAACTTTTGTCATCTTAATAATTATCAGTGGTAACAACAGCCAAAAATTATCAAACTTAACAAAACCTAGCATCTAAGGAACACTCTGCAGTAAAGATAATCAGTTTGCTCACCTCTCTGAATGGAGTAAAGTTATTCTGTAACAATGTGCTGAATTTATAAATCAACATGAGAGTTCTATATGTGGCAGCTCGCAAGGGGTACAACTGACAGTTTCTGCACAAATATGCCTGTTGCTGTTCATGTAAGAGGGGTGGCCATCATAGAGGGGTACTTTTGAACACAAACTTGTCAGTGTGGACACTGGTTGTGAGGGGCCATTCAAGAGGGTGACCACATTAATGAATTATCCAAGACCATGCACACATAAGAGGGCTAGTTTTTGTTTTTCAATGCATTACTGCCACTTCACTTTATGGTTTGTGGATGCCACTGGTGGTGCAGTAATTGACTGTTTGACGATTTTTTACTTTTTGGGTCAGTGACCACATGCTCACTTTCAAGAGGCCTATGTATATGTTTCACAAGGTTGGTCATCACACTGGTGCTACCTCCAGTTTATAAAAACCTCAATAAAGAATAGGTTGTTACATTGCAGAGTATAGGTTGTTACATTGTAGAGTATACATTGCAGATTATAGGTTGCTACATTGTAAAGTATACATTTCCAAGTATAGGTTGTTACACTGTAGAGTATAGGTTGTTACATTTAATTTTGTTTGCTGCCAGCATCAACAGCAGTGAAATACTTCCGAAGTGAAAATCCTTTTTCATGCTCACTTTAGTTAATATAAACAAGATAGGTATAAATTTATGGCATTTTTTGTATTGCAATTTCTTTATCACTCTAATGAAAGGTAGGTTTTGTAAACGTTTAAATTATTCACACAAAATGATCTCGTTGACAAGTGTAAGCGTGACAGCCTTAGTGCTGACAGGGATACTTGTTGTTACCAATGATGAGAGCAAAACTGTCATGTAGAGTCTGCTCGAATGGATTCGTTAAGGAATCAACAAATCAAACCTAGCTAATAATATACTTTATATACATTTTATGTACAAAATATCTGTCAATAAACAAATTCTACGACTGGCCAAACTGAATGTTTGAATAGCCAGTTCATATCATGAGAATAAAATTAGTACAACCAGTTATCGAAAATAGAAAGCAGTTATATGACTGCTGACTGAAAGCTTTTACATATTTGACATATGATTCGCTCCTTTTGCTGCCATAAAGCATTTCATACAACACATATTCTGTCGGGGTGGGAGACATTAAACGATCTTTCAAACATGCATAATACTTACCCTGACGTGATAGAAGAACAGGTTAACCACACCTTAACGATAACCAACACAGACGATATTCATTTTTTGCCGACTTGATTTTTTCAGAAACCGGAACGAAATAAAGTTACAACAAGGTAATTAATATTTTAATGCAATTACTATAAATACCGAAATCTAACTTTTTATAATTTAAATTAAGTAATGTTTAATTTACTTTACTTAAATATATATTTACTTTCCACTTTTGAAAATATCGTATTTCAGCGTACTGATTAGAACCAGTTTGTTTAAATTTTGGTCAATTTTCAAATGTCTTCCATTGTCTTATTTCTTAAAATTGCCTTCCCCCAACGTTTATGACCATGTTGAATCTATCAGATTTCGACCCTAATGATAACTTTCTTTCTTTTTTCCTTCATAACACTGAACTCTGATTCAATGTGTAGCCAGTGTTATATTGAGCATAAATGTTATTTCTGCTGAATGTGTTGTCTTCAAATTATATTTACAGTTGTAGCATATATAATACGTTTGTGGAGATCGTCTCGCGTGGCATGCATCACATGGGCTCGTATCGTTGCTTACAATTTAACTGTCAGTCATACATCAGTATAAATAATTATTTTGTACTAATATATGACTGACAGTTAAAATGTTAACAACGATACGAGACCCTGTGACATGCATTAGTGGAGTGTGGATTATAGTGTTAATGTAGTCCTACAATGTAAGACATAGCACATGTTGTTTTGTTTAAGTGTTACGTCTTACAACCCAAATAACGGCCTTGCATAGCCTGTCCCGATGTCGTTGACATCGGAACGAGTAGTCAAAGTTTCAGGAATATCTCACACACTTGGCAGCCTATATCGACACTCTTCCACTAATTTATGTGTAATTAATATACTTACTGTGCTGTCTTTATCCTAGTGGAATCAAAATATGACACTAGCAAATGGACGCATTTTCATTTTATTGGTGTGGTCCCTCTCAGATTTGTCATCATAGAAGGGACCCCCTAGTGCCAAAAGTTAAAGGGTTTTTATGTATTGGTGTTTCTCCATTGTGTATGTGTTATTTGTGTTTATTCTTTCATTGAATTTCGATTTTATTAATTTTGAATTAGGGTATATACACCATCCTAATTTGTTATAACTGGGCGTATTGCTCAAGTTGTTATTTAATTTATAAATGTTTTAATAGTGCAATTTTAAATGTTTAAGAGAAGAAGGAGAAAAATTATTAGTTTCATTATATGCAAAATAGTAGTATTAAGATTTATTTATTTAGGATAATTTTCCTGCGTTGCTTGAGTACTTATTCATGTCTCGTAGTGATACACGAGCAATTCTGTGCACCCGAGCTGGTGAGCATTATGTGCACGTGCTGTGGGTTCACAATATAGCATTATTAGTTCAAGAATTTCGAGTAATAGCTAATAGTATTAGATATTTAATTATCTAAAGGTAGTTTGTTTAGTCAAAGTCATAATCATATGAATTTTAAATTAGTATACAATTAATTGTTTATAATCATTTGTTTAACAGTCAGAGTTCTAATCATAAGGTTTTTAGAGTTGTTATTTAATAATTTGGTTATAGTTCAAAATATTTATCATATATTTGTTTAAAAGCTGTCGGAGGTATAATAAGCTATGTAAGCGGTCTGAAAGTATAGAAACTGTCTGTTAGTCTGTATCATAGCAATATTTAAGTTGTTATAAATTCAACTATAGGTATATAATCTTTTCATCTTCATTTCTATCGTCTGTTGCACTGTAAAGTATGTAAACTTTTCTTCTTCCAAAATCTGTGTCACAAAGTCTGTATCTTAGCAATATTTAGGTTGTTATAAATTCCAAAGTCTGTTGCACTTTAAGTGTATAAACTTTCCGTCTTCCAAAGTCTGTATCACAATTTTATAGTAATACTATTAAGTTATTACGAATTTCACAATATTATTAAGTTAATTGTATTTCTATTGTTATTATAAATGTGTAATTAAAAGGTCCATGAACGTTCATTATTTCAATATTAAAATTCTTGGTTGTGTCTGTCGCAAGAAAAACGCGAGAAGTGATTCAATCGCGGTAATACTCACAACACCATTATATTACATTAATAATTTCATCAGTGCTATCTGTCTCAAAGTTTGTGGGCGTTCCAATCGTAATCTGTATGTTTGAATTCCTCTCAAAATCTGTTTTCTTTACTCATAATCCTTGTACGTTTCCAATTGTCATTGTTTCAATTTTAAAATTCTTGGTTGTGGCTTTCGCAAGTAAAACGCGAGAAGTGATTCAATCGCGTTAATACTCACACCACTAATTTTTCCATTAATAATTTTCATCAGTATTATCTGTGTAAAAGTCTGTGGGAGTTCCATTCGTAATCAGTGTGTATGAATTCCTCTCAAAATCAGTTTTCTTTACTCATAATCCATGTACGTTTCCAGTATGATTCATTCGCCTCTGTTGACTTTTCCGCCTGTACTTTTCCGGGCGGTCTGCTTTGTCCTGGCCATTTGTGAGATCTTATTCGGAAAGACTTTACTTGTCCGTTGACATACATTTGAATTTGTTGCAATGCGACGGTAGTCGAGGTATGCCGAAGTATGTTCAAGTAGGTCATGTGGAGGACATATTTCTTGAACGAAACGAAACGTTGCTTATAGTGCCAATAGGCATAATATATTTTTATTCGTTTCGTTAAAGAATAATATTTCAACCTAACCCGATTTCGGCATTCCCGGCTTTCATTGCTTTCCAGCCAATTGAAATGTAGGCCAAAGAAACTTGAAAATAGGTCCATTTCTTTTGTGAGAATTTGAAATTTATTAGAGAAAAGACATCAGGATAAGTAAAGTCTGACAGAAACATTATAACTTTAATTTGTAGAAAAGCGTCGTTATTGATTGTCATTTGTGTGTGATATTCCTGAAAATTTGACTTTCGTTACACTGTTAGTCGACATCAAAACACGCTACACGTCGTCGTTAGTTAGGCTGTTAAGTCATCCTGATGGGTCTTACGTGGTAGGACTAGTGTTAACGATGATAGCATATTCTCTCTCTCTCTCTCTCTCTCTCTCTCTCTCTCTCAACGCAATCTATCAGAAGTCTTCATGGCGAGCAGCTGCAAAACTCTCTCCAGTATGTAGTACTTGTAGAATATATATCTACATCTACTTCTATATTTCTTTCACAAGAATTGTATGTAAATACTACATAGAAGTCTGAATCGTGTGAAGCTTGTATTGTCTCTGTTGTAATTCTTGTTTGTATTTGTAATTGAATATTTGTTTTATATGTTGTAGGTTTAATTGCTACCCTACGTCAGTAAATAAATCTATGGTGACAAGGGAATGAATCGTTGTCATTCAAACATCCGGTCGACAATGGCGAGACCGGCCGGACTGACGTCAACGAGGGAAATTTTGCAAAACCAGAACTGGAAGACCTAAGTAATTCTATTTGCTGTTAGGAAACATGAAGATATATGCTGATGAGTAAGCTGGAAAGAAGTGGTTTACTTGTTTTGGCGAGTGTTTATGTAGTTCCTTTTTTCTTGGTTGGTTGTCTTTCATTTCCCTTATAGAAAAGAAGCAAATAAAGGCAGTCTTTCTTTTATGGAGAGAAAAAGACATAAAAATTTTGTACCTTTATATTGAATGGGAAGACGTTTTGTTTGTTTGATTTTAGGGTATCTTTTTGTGAGCTGTTTACAACACAGGTTTCTTCTCCCTATATACAAATCAATTGTCCTATCGGATAATACCTCTTACTCTTCTCGACATAGCGACTGACTGAAAGGATGTTGTTGTTGTTGTTGTAGGGTTTAACGCCATTTTTCAGCACAAGGTAGGCTATACATGTTTGCCAGTATAAGTGGCGGAGGAAGAACCTGGAAAACCCCGGGAAGAACCACCGAGCCACGAGAAGCTACTGGCAAGCTTTCTCACGTACCCACGTTAGCCGAGCCTGAGACTCGAACCCACGCAGACAGAGGTCAGATGGCAGTAATCCAGAACTGTGAGCGCTTTTGACCACTTAGCCACTGGGGCCCCGACTGAAAGGTATGAGCAAACAAACAACAAAGAAGAAGAAAAAAAACAAAGCGACCGACCGAAAATTAGACATTGGGGGGGGGGGGCGCTTTCAGTGTTTCGTATATATGAGTAACTTTCAAAAGTATTACCAAGTGGTTTGACTTTCGTTTATGTATCGTTATAATGAAGTTATTGCCAGTATGGCAGTGAAAGAAGTCCCTCATGAATCTTAATCATTCTCTTTTTTTTTTTTTCAAATATCATACGCTTCCATAACACATCATACATCAGAGTGAGAAAACATCGTTCAAAATGGATCAGAATGTTAGTACTGCATTCGCCTATGTTTGCTCCTTTGCAGTATTCAGATAAGAAATCCATTACAAAATGATTTCAATTTAATTGCAACGGTCATATATTCTTGCAAACTAACACCGGCATATTCAAGGAATAACTCTACTCGTAAATTTGGTATTTGTTGTTTGTTTGTTTTGGTTTGGGGTTTTTGGTTTCTTCTTTTCATTGTGGGTGTGTGTTGGGGGAATGGGGGGGTCTTTCTTTCTTTCTTTTTTTTTTTTTTTTTTTCCCGTTCGTACAGCAATTAAGAGATACTTGGCAAATCCATTATTCTTGATGGCACCATGAAACTTTTACAATGGCTCATTAGTTTTCTTAATTTTGCATTGCTATTATAGGAACATGAGCTATAGGACCCTCATGTGATCTCTAATAGTACGAGACAGATCACTTGCACAGACCAGACTAGCCACACGAAATTTTAGTTTCTCTTACTACCATCGGGTGACGTTAGTAATAGTTGGCAATTAGGAGTCTAACGAGAACTAACACTACGTTGTAAGCTTACATGGACCCTATAGGGTTTTAAGAGAAATCATATGTTAAAAATGTTCATAGGTTTACAGCCACTTCAAATATTTCATATATGCAGAACACAATCGCGCTCAATAATCATGTAATTATGTAATACTACTTGCCATTTTATTTAACGTTTATAATAGTGTTAACATTGGTTTGCAAAGTGAAATTTAAGTAACGAGACAGTAATCTCACATTCACCATTATACAAAATTGTCGTTGTTTTATCAAAAGAACCAGTCCATATAATATTCTCTAGTGATGATTCCGACCACGCTTTCAAGACATCACTGTTGTATAATTGCGAAACACTAAAAAAACACGCACGTGTTAATCATAATACATTAACCATGATTTTCGTTTTAATATAAATGTAAAATTCTGGCTTTCACACAAAATTTTTCTTGTGCACGTACCAGAAAATAATGGTATCTTAAAATATCCTGATTATACATCTCTTCCTATTGGTAGTGTTGTCATTTGCATTTCAATATTGCTATTTTTAACTATCTAAATAACATACTGCCATTCCTGTGATATTAGATGCGTCTTAACTCGTGGAATTGATTACGGTTTGATTAATTTGATAGCAGTACCGCAAAACACTTATAATAGCACAACTCCAGAAACATTAGAGTTAGTGGAATATTATCCTAACAATGAAAAGCCAAAAATTAACATCGAAAAGGAAGATAATGTAAATATATTATGTGTTAATTTTATTATAATAGACCTAAATAGTTAATTTTGTCCGTTGCGGGTTTGTTTTATAAGATAAGATCATTTTGTTTCGTAAACATGTTATTGAGGCCTTTTGCCCTTGGAAGGTGTAGAGAAAATCTTTCTGACGAATAGATTTGAGTTCAGGCCATTGATTTCTCCTCTAGAAACACCAGGTCATCCGTATCTGATTGTCTGGTTGTTAAAGGACTTGAACTATTTAGGAACTACTTTAAATTCATTTAAAGGCGTTTTCGATTATATCATTGTGATACATCAATACTGTTAGCATATCAACATCATTCGTCTATTAGTACACCAGGACAATAGATTGGACATCATTTGGAACACCACTGAACTCATTTTGAATACTCTATACTTTTGAACTTGTGATAGTACTTTTAGGATTATTTGGGACTTACAGCAGCATACTAACGGGAGAACGGGCGGAATGGGAGGTTGCACCGGGTACCGGAGGTCTTGGGGCAACAAAACCCCTTTGGGCCTTCACAGTCGCTCAGAGCGCCATTTACTCCTAGTAAGTTACTGGGGACTTAATTCACAACACTGCAAGTTATTTTTTAAATTTTCACTTAGTATTTTATGGAAATGAATTATATGTTGAATTTTACTAATCTTGTTGGTTTTCGCTCTTTTCTGGTACTTAGTTTGAGACCATAGATTCGTATCTAACAGTCTTTGCCATTTTGTTTGTTTGCACATTATGTATATAAAGCTGGGAAAATATTGGTAATGAAATTATAGGTATACTGTATAAATTCCATAATGATATTAGAATTGATATAACTTAATATAAGACATTATTTACACATTGTATGTATCATCGCAGTTACATCACTCATTGATAAGGAAAATGCGACTTACAGAACATTACAAAATGTTGCAGTAGAGTTTTCATCACCAATTATTGCTGATATTAATAAGAGTATAAAAAATCACTCATCGGTTCTGGACGTTTGGTTTAATATCTTGATTGTAATAATTGGAATGCGTTAATTATACCACCAGTTTCAAATAATGTCCAAGGTATATCGAATAATAAAAATATTACTTGGAATATAATGGCATAACAATTGATCTAGGCAACAAGACACTAAGGTATAGGATAGCGCTACTAAATATTTGCGAGGTTGGTTTACAATACCAGTGTACGCGATGCTTTAGGTTATAACTCTACGAGTTTTCGACTAAAATAGATACAAGTGATAAAACTCTAAACATAATAGATATTAATTCTTTCTTAATATATTAATGGAAGCAGTTCGCATGCATCATCATTATTTGCATCGAATAGTCCCCAAGGTACTCTCTTTAATTTAGCCAAATGACTTAGCACAGATTTTAGCAAGCAAACTGCCATCAATAAGCTAAGATAAGGTCATATCATCAGCATCAAAACTTGATAATAGAACGTATACATGGTTAAGTAGAGAGACAATGAAAAAGCTATTTGAAAATAATTAATAAAAAGCGAAAAATACTATACAAAAATAATTGAACAAAACAGCAGAATTACCACCAGCAAAAGGCAACAATGCAAGAATTAAAAAATGAAAATACTCAAGCACGGGATGACTTATAAGAGACATTAAAAAAAAAAATATGATATCAACACTCTGTAAAACACCCTCTGCAAGGAGGAAACAGAACAAATTGAGCACTTATTCTATGACTACTCAGTTACTGAACATTTTTGGAAATTATTTGTTGAATGGATCCAAACTTAAGATTCAAATTTTAAAATTATATGAAAAGATGTCTTTATAGGAAATAATAACTTTGACCTTATCATCTTTCAAAATTTGCTTGCAAAATATGTTACATGCAGATCACTTTGCGCACCAAAAATTCCAAATCTCGCCTATCATAAAAGTTGTGTTTTATCATACAAAGGCTGGAAAAATATGTCACCAAAGAGAATAAAAGAAGTGATAAATTTAAGAAAAAGTTGACCCTTTTGTCATCCTTTGATTTGAATTCTTGGTTTTCATACTTTCACACCAGACTAAAGGCATTATAAAAACCTTGCGGTTTGTATGAATGGTTCTTTGCCTACAATATTTGTGAGTGTGTATGTTTGTGTGAGTGCATGTCGGTGTGTGTGCGGTTGGATGTGTGTGTGTGTGTGTGTGTGTGTGTGTGTGTGTGTGTGTGTGTGTGTGTGTTCAATGAATACAACGTAATAGTAATAATATGAATATGAATGTTTAATTATCGTGGAAGCTATGGATAAACATACATATTAAAAATAAGTCTTCTTTTCATATCTGAGGTACATTAAGACTAATAACTGTTACGTGTAGGCTCGTACAATAATAACAAGAAAAAAGAGTGAAGTCAACAAGCTTTGTATATTTTAACAAAATAATTTGTTTCCCTAGAAAACAATGTAAAAATTGGAAATAGGACTTACGGTTTGTGAATATAATCCAAACTTTAATCCTATGAATGAAAATACAAGTCCTATCTCTAAATAGTTCTAATAAATCCACGTTCGAACCTCGATGACGTTCCAATATGGAAGACGATGACGTCAGATGTGGTCGTTGTACAAATGGCAACAATTCCTCAATTGAATCACAGTTTATGTTTCCGTATAACTCCAGAATAAATTTCCACTGAATTTCTTTCTCCCAGAATTTTTATAAAAAGGTATACTTGTTTGGTTTTCTAGAGAATAAATTATTAAATTCCAAAAACAAATGAACTTCAAAAACAATCTGGCTTCAACAACTGAAACCTCTCGAGCCCTCGAGGTTTAAAATACAACTGAATAGATTTAATACCAATTTACTGTTTTAATTCTCGATTTTAGGTCACATGGTACTCCAAGCGATAGCCTGGGTGATTTACTAATTTGAACATCGCAATAAAAAGAATGAAAATTAGCACGTAGGCAAGAATAGCCCTATCTAAGTACCAGATTCTCACTCTGAAATAAATTTAAAAATAAAACATTGTTTATTCAGACTAACACGTTGGCCGAAATGACCTTGGCAATAGCCAATCGTTTTCGCGTAGTGTTTACAAGTTCTATGTACCATAGTGAGTTAAAAATAGTGCTAATGCAATATCTTTTGCGTTTTAGATAAACAGAATTTACTGAAAGAAAATATCGAATCCCGTGAAAATAATCATTACAATAAAATGTAATGAAACAAAAATATAAAAAAAAAAAAGAATTTTAAAACTAACACACAAGCAATTTAATTACATATACGTAACATAATGCAAATTATAATGCTGATAATGTAGTATGGCTATTTAATAAAGCATAAAGTTTATTTTACAGTGCCCGGTATTTAATAGATGATAATGTGAAGGAGAAAATTTCTTTATATCATTCCATAATTGGTACCCTAATAGCACTAGTATCATACTCAAACGAATATACAAACTGTTTAGGAACAAATATGGTTTAACGATATCGGCAATGGTAATGCTGCTGTGAAAACATTTAAAACGTGAGGATTTGCTTACTCTACTATTCCTGGTTTTGCTTGATGTGGCATTTTGAGGTAACACTGAAAATATACACCGACAATATTTTAGGTTAACAAACGACATAGGCCAATCTGTAGAAGTTAATGAAGTATTTTCAAAACGATAGTTCGTGCTACCATTATCCAATGCATCTGGTGTGTATGTGATGTATGTGCAGTATTTTAGAGTAACAAACACTCTATACTTCAGACAGAAGTCTGTCTGACCACTATCTTATGACTACAGACGGAATTGCTGATGGTAAACGTAACATTAATCATGTCAGTTTACAGAATCCAAAACTTGAATTGTCACTGTCAATGGCAAGAGTTATTTAAACGAAATTAGTTGCTAGCTAACCCAAAAGGGTATTTTGAACAGATAAAGCATTTGGACATATCATAATAATGAAATAGAGCCTACACGGACAATCGTCACAAATGCATCTGAACAATTATCATGACGAGTGCTTATAGGATTTCAGACAGCGAGCAGAAGTAATGACCAAAATGAAAACAGTATGATATAAGATAATTGAATTCAAAATTAATGCTGTTAGAATTAATAGTGTTAAATATCCTGTGCGACAAGGCAATGCAATTTTAATGTACCAGATAAGGATTACTCAAAAGCCTTTGTGTTGTTGCAGGATGCAATTAATACATATACAAAACTTGATACCGGCAAAATTATACCTTATTTTGAATTTGGGAATTCTTTATCCCATACTTCGTTTTCTCGTTAACAAAAAAACATGATGATAAACTTACAATGAGTACAAGTGATATTGAGGTTGCATAGGATTTGGGCGGTAAGTTGAATACCCAGCTGGCACAGTGATTCTGTATCATTGCCATGCTGGTATCTTGAATGAGCTACCCAACATTAAATGCAATAAATGGCAAGATGAATTTTATTGTATAACCATCTATTATAATGAGTTCTTCAACGTTAGTATATTATTAACAAATCTACAAACATAAATATTTTATAAGATGCTTATTTTTAAAAAATCATCCGATAACAATAATATTAAAAGCGAATCAAATAAAGGATCGTCATGGTATGATTATTCTGACCGCAACGTAGCTATGGAAATTTAAAACTGCCAAAATGAGAACTTATGATTTAAAAAATAAAGGTACAAAAATATGCTAAACAACGTGGTTTTATACTTTCCGCTTTTATATAGTTTGTAACAGTGCTTGCTCCTAAAATAGTAACAGTATTATGCAATACACTGCAGACATCAGGTGTGGCATCAGCTACAGAAGTGGTACACGGTGCAACATTAAAAATAACCCATTATTCTGGCATACCTCATCGAAGGGTTCCGAAAATAATATTTAAAATTATACTATAATAATATTATATACCAGAAAATGTATTTGCATAGTTTACACCAACACCAAAATATAAAATTACGGAATATGCCAAAAACGCAACCAATCGCAGTACGATACGATATAAACCAAGCATACGGCTCCAATAAATTAATGTCATGTTAATAAAGCTGCAAATCACAAGAGTTACGAAAGCAAAAAGCCCAAGCCACGGCGAGGATATAAACATTTCACTGATACAACTAACGAAACGGGGGAGAGGGTCCAAACGGGGGAGAGGGTCCATCCTGTACAACTTCAAATAGCGGGAACAACAGGTTCTCTTCTACCAGGCTTTTTTGGACAATTGTCTTGGACAAGGATGGCTGTTTGTGTCAGTCAGTCCCTGGTAATTATGTCGCAACGATTTTGAGATTCAAATATGAAAATTGGCTTGAATAAAGAAATTACAAATGTTGCATGGCCAGCATCCTGAACTGTGAAAGCATGCACATCCGTATCGAGAAATTTTTTTGTAAGCTGTTGAACTTGAAGAAGGGCCAAACTCCAGTGGGAATGATAAAGGATGAGGTATAGAAGGATTTCATCCCTGGTATATTTTGACTGCACGCGGAGAATGGTGCTTCTAAGAGACTCTTCAAGTCTTTGTGTGGATTTAATGTAGGTTTCTCTCAACGACGACACATGGTCATATTGCGAAAGGCATCAGCTGGTACATGGTCCGCAAGAACTTGACAGCATAGGGGCGATACAGTTTCAAGGGCACAATTTCAGCGGTACCTTCTTCTCCGGATGGTGTATGTCATGCATCTTCCTGTTCTGAACTGATTCATGTTCACTCTGCGTTGCAACGATGGGTATGTGTTTTTGTGCTTCATGAATATCATCGATCATAATTAGTACAATAGTTGTACGGTGTCGAACGCCATGCCACATTCCGAAAAAGGAAAAAATTGTATTGAAGGGCCCAGTCTAGAGGACAGACGGGCCTTAAGGTATCAAACAAGGCCACCATTACATCTGCAGACCGGTGATTACGAAACATGATCTGACACAGGTGTAACACAAAACTACTAACACTGGAACCATTCGTTTTATGTAAATGATCTTTGGCAGGTTTCCAAGCTCTTTGAATATATATAGTATTCATGTTGAGTGATATCTCCTTCCCCGTCTCATCACTGAAGCATTTCTGGGAAAACAGTAACTTATGAGTTACTGAAAAATTCTCATAACCGATCTCATTTAGCTGCTCCGTTCGTAACTGAACACGCTACTTCCCTGCTGTACATGCCGCTGCATAAGTGGAGTTTCACTAGCAGCATCCCTCTGGTCAACTGGATAAAACAGTAATGCGTTTAATGAGCGCTGCACCGTTCCAAAACCCCAAACATGCACACCTTTGATGTGATTCACACGACTGAACTTAAACTTCCTACCAAAATAGCTTTCAACTATCTCCACCTCTCCATCAAAAACCAATAACAGAAAATTTGTATTCCAGTACTCGTCAATAACTTCTCGGATGTATGAAGCCCATTTGACCGATGTATTTTATAGTCCATACCGTGGGTGTGGAACAGTGGAGCAGGTTTTGGCGATCTAAATAAGACTTCACGAATTCCATGATATCGGAGCAAGGAAAATGCCCCATTTTTTTCAGAAAGGAGTACTTATTAATAAATAGAATATTCATGGTTATTTGCCGTTCTCTGCCTCCTCTTTCGGTACACAAACACCGCCACATTTGGGGCAAGTGAAAGACCTGTCCAATAACCCATTGTCGCGCAACTATTCCAAGATTACTACATCCTTCTGCAAAAAACAGTGTATAAAAAGTCCAAAGATTTTTAAAATCAGCAATCTTAACGGTTGACACATCTTCCTTACTCAGACATGATTTTTCTCCGTTTTAAAGCGGAATTCCGCTTTTCTCCTGACTTGAATCAGATTTTTCTTGATATAGTCCGTTTTTTTGTCATCTCCGATCCGGTGTTTTAAAAACGGTCTGTCCGGCTCCATTCCGCAAGGTATTCCTCCCATATATTAGTTAGCACACGACTCTCATAAAGAGTGTTCTGATTGGTCAAAAATTAAATTTATCCAATGAATCTTCGTGTAATGGAAACTGGTGGCAATGGAAGGAAGAATCATGCTTGCAAAACATCGCGTCCCGAGTTGTTGAGAGAGACCACGACACGAAAAGTTTAGATAAAGGTTTAAAAAAAACGTATAGAAATGGGAATGGCTGGAGCGAAAAACTGACGGAAATTTAGTTGGTCAATTTATAAGAAAACTGAACGCTAGATGACTGGCATTTTGTGACCTCTGCAAGAAATATCTGAATAACGGTAATCGCGGTTGGAAGAGTTTGGAACAGCACCTACAAAAGAAGCTGCATACGTAAAAATTGAAGGTCAGAGGGCGTCTGGCAAAAGTGCAATTAATTACTACAAGAAGAAAGATTTCTTGCATGAGAGAACAGGTGTAGCCCTCTGTCAGAATATGCGCACTGCATGTCGCCAATACACGCACCAGCTTGAAAGGAAAAAGGTTCTCGTTAAGAAGGAAAAGAAACGATTGCACATTGAGCCAAAAAAGTCAGTGGTGACAAAAAAGAAGGCTAACGAAATCTTTGTCAAAGCCGCATAAAGAGCTCGACTGGCACATCAACAGGTTGTGTCCAGTAGAGAAAAAGACAAGTGAATGTATCGGATTATTTGTATATAGTTGATATGGGTGTTTATTTTACAGATTTGTTATAAAGAGAGAGAAGTATAATATATTTGCTGCAAAAATTGACAAATTATTGTCTACCCCATTTGCCTGAGGTTCACTACTACGACCCGAACAACATGCGTACCGAACAACGAGAAGCTTTCTACGCTTGGTACCACACTCACGCCTCGGACCCCTTCGACTTTCAGGAAGAAATGTTAAAATATTGTCGTTCCAATGTGGACATTTTACGGCGTTGCTGTGGAAAATTTCGAGAATTATTCATGAGTACGGAGGGATCGATCCTTTGAAAGAAGCCTGCACCATTGCCAAAGCGTGTTCCTTAGTGTACCATCAATGATTCATGCCCGAAAATACCCTAGCTGTCATAAGTCCTCAAACGACGAACTTTGTCCAACGTCAATACTCTGTCAAAGCCCTACGTTGGCTACATTACTTGTGCGAGAAGGAAAACAAATGGATAAAACATGGCCGCAACGGAGGAGGCGAAAAGACCATCGGATGGTATTCGGTGGATGGCTGGGACTTAGATAAACCTCAGATCGTGTACGAGTTTAACGGGTGCTTATTTCACGGATGTCCCATCTGTTACCCTCAACGTGACACTAAAAATTAGTTTTACAACGGACCATGGAAGACTTGTACGAAGCTACTTGTCAGCGACGATTGAAGTTAGAACAGCAAGGATACCAAGTGTTAGACATGTGGGAACACGAGCACGATACCGTTTGAAAACCGATCCCGAGTTTAAGCGCATCGTGGAAAGTTACAAACTGGTGGACCCTCTGAACCCACGGGACACTTTGTACGGAGGACGGACGAATGCCACCTGTTTGCTGTACCAAACCGACGAGGAGAAAGGAGAAGAAATCAAATACTTGGACGTGTGTTTGTTGTATCCATACGTGTGCAAATATTGTCACTTTCCCGCAGGGCACCCGCAATTGCTGACGGAACACATCGACCTGGACAACATTCGCCAATGCGAAGAATTGATCAAGTGCAAAGTCTTACCTCCCACGAACTTGTACCATCCCGTTTTACCACATCATTGCCAAGGAAAACTGATGTTTCCTTTGTGCCGTACTTGTGCCGAAATGTGCAACCAAGACCGACCTTGTCAGCACACCCAGGAAGAACGACAGGAACGTGGGTCAGCGTGGAATTGTTCAAAGCTCTGGACCTGGGATACCAACTGTTAGAAGTGTACGAAATTTACCACTTTCCCAAGACAGAAAAATACCACAAGGGCGACGAGACTCAGAAAGGCATTTTCGCAGACTACATGAATGCCTTTTTGAAACTGAAACAAGAAGCCAGCGGCTATCCTTCCTGGTGCCACACTCCCGAAGACCAAACAAAATTCAAAGAGAAATACTGGGTGCAGGAAGGCATCACTTTAGACCACATCGAGAAAAACGAAGGAAGGCGATCGTTTGCCAAAATGATGTAGAATTGCTTGTAGGGTAAAATGGCACAACGACCGTGTTTTCCTAAGAAGGAGTATTTGACAGAACCTTCCCGCTACTTCCAGATGATTCACGACAAAACTAAATACATGAAACATGTGGACGTAGTTCGGGAGGACTTTCGATCTTAGTCAATTATGAAGAAGAACTGGATTTTGTAGAAGCCGACGAATTTGGAAATGTCATCATCGCAGCCTACGTGACAGCCCATGCTCGCTTAAAATTGTACGAAGCTTTACACCGATTAAGAGATCGTGTACTGTATTTTGACACGGACAGTTGCATCTACATCGATCGCCTGGGTCAACGTCACCCTGACATCGAAGGAGATCGTTTATGAGCCTAGACGGACAAGCATCCCGACGACAAGATTCTAAGTTTTGCAAGTGGCGGTCCCAAAAATTACGGCTACGAATACAGTGACAAACAAGGAGAAGTGCACACGGAGTGTAAAGTGAAAGGATTGACTCTCAATTATCGCACCAGTCGACTGGTGAACTTTGGCGTCTTGAAAGAAGCTTTGCAGTCTGGACAGGATGAAAACTTTAGAGTGACCACCTACGCACCGCACAAGATTGTACGTTTACCCACACACCAAATCGTCAGTCGACCCTTGGAAAAGGTCTATCAGATGGTGTACCAGAAGCGAGTACGGCTTCCCAATCACTTCACATTACCGTACGGTCACGCTGGTATAAAAAATGGTTCCAACACGATAGCCACCAACAAGAAGGATGACTACGACACAGCAAGAATCGAGTGAGACCCACTGAAAACTCCACTACGACACAGCAAGAATCGAGTGAGACCCACTGAAAACTCCAAGTTCAAACCATACCATTTTCCTGTCTTCTTGCCGGATTATTGTAGTTGTCCCAGTCGATTGGAAACGTTTCAAAAATGGCCCAAGGATTGGAAAGGATTACCTACTGCGAATGTTTTAGCTAGAACAAGATTTGTCCACTTGGGACCTGAGACTGGATTGGGATACGACATACAGTGTTTCAGTTGTGGTTTGAGGCTGTGTATGGATCGATGTATCTATAAAGATTCAGCTATTCTGGAACATACTCAATGGTCTACACATTGTCCTTACCTTTCTATGATCTTTCCACCCATCACACTACGGTTCAGGTATGACGGTACTTTAGAGAAGGTAGTACCGTTGTCCAAGAAGAAAAAAAGGAGGACTTCCAAAACTAGTCATAAAAAGGAACGATGTACAAACTCGATACTTCATTACGACTAGTATAAAAAGGGACAACGTCCAAGACCGATAGTTCATTGTAACTACCAACACCAAGCGAGAAAGATGAATCCTTTCAGAGAAGCACAATTCAAATTCAATGATGCTCAAGTGGAGTGCGATGCTGTGCCTTGCGATTGCACGTTGTGACCTCAGCAATTCAGTATTACATCATGGGAACTTTGCTATGACTACTACTACCATTCCTACCATGGAAAGTGATGACGTGCGTGTTAAACCTGACGGATGCGAAAGCGATGCCACACGTCATCGTTCACCTTTTCACTTTACTGGTTTCCATGGTGGATGTCATCATTATGAAACCATGCGGCTACCACCCTACGGATGTCAGCCAAAACTGAGCAAACTCCTGCGGATTTCACCGTACCCTCATCGAACTGAACCTGTGAAAGACGAATATTCGTTCCCTGTGCGATTGCCTGAATCTTGTGACTTTGAAAGTCGATTCCAAACCTTCCGAGGAAAATGGCCTAAATATCTGGAAGGACCTACCCCCGAAGAATTAGCTAAAGCCGGATTTATCTACTTGGACAAAGGGGATAAAGTCAAGTGCTTTAGTTGCGATGTGTCACTTCAAGAGTGGGAGAAGAAAGATTCCGCTTACCTGGAACATGCTCAGTGGTCTCCGGATTGTCACTGCCTATCTTTAGTGCGACCTCATCATTGAAGTGGCCTACCGTGTTGTTTGAGAAACCTGCTTGTGTACGATGATGTGTGTATAGCTTGTGATTTACACCCTCACTGGAAGGAAGTACGTGACTGGAAAAGTTGGGGTTTCGAGGCTTGGACAAAGAAGTGGCACACTATGCCCAAGATTTGTCATCCTAAAAAATTAAAACGTTCAGTGAAAAAAGTAACTTTTAAACCTGTGTTAGTGACAGTGCCAGAAGAAGAAGAACCACTCCCTTCAGGACAGGATCGTCATCGACATCCCGAAAGGTCATTCTGAGAGAACTCCTGTGTGACTGTGCCAAGTGTAGAGACTGTAAGAACATTACATAATATCCCTACGATACCACATCTTGATCAAAAAATGTTGTACAGAGACCTGCTTATATTCAACTTTGATCGTTTTGATGTGTCTTTTATTCATGTACTTAACCATTTGGCTTTTATGTACTTTTGTCTTTCGTGTTGTTCACAATTAAAGATGGTAATAAACGTGTCCTGAAAAAAGTATAAAAACTCTTGTCTTGTCTGTCTTCGTGTCAAAAGTGACATTCCTTACACTACTATGACTACCTCTACTGTCTCTGCTCCCTCTTCCTCCACTTTCAAAGTCATCGACGAACACTTAGATCGTGCAAGTTGGGAGGCCTTGTATCTTCGCCATCCCTTTAACATGCTCATTGCTGGACCTAGCGGTTCAGGCAAAACCGAATTTGTCAAACGTTTGATCGAAGATAAACATCATTTCATCGATCGTCCACCTCAACGAATCGTGTGGTGTTACAAAGAGTGGCAATCGGCGTACAGCTTTCTTCGAGAAAGTCAAGGCGATTCCATCGTCTTTGTCGAAGGCATTCCTGGCAAAGACGACGGGATCGTGTCTGACCCTAGTCAAACCCATCTGGTCATCTTCGACGACATGTTAGAAGAAGACGAAGAAGAAATTATACTGTGGTTTACGCGCAAAGGGCATCATCGTAATGCCAGTGTCATTTACACCACCCAAAATTTGTTTCAACAAAGTAAAGCCCATCGCACCATCAGTCTCAATGCTCATTACATGGTCTTGTTTAAAAGCCCTAGAGATAAATCGCAAGTGCAAGTCTTACAAAAACAGTTAGGAACGCCTTGGCTGACTCATGCATACGACGATGCCACTCAAACTCCACACGCTTATTTACTCGTGGATTTAAAACCCACTACCTCCAATTATTTGCGATTTCGTACCCATCTGCTTCACCACTGGTGCCAAGACGGAAGGCCTGTCGTGTACACGTCCCCGTCGTCGACTTAACAACAACAACAACAACCAAAAAAGTCTATAAAACCTCGGTCATTTGGGTCTGTCTCACACATCGTCAACATGACGTCACTTCAGTCTCATCTTCCTGTCAAACTGATTCGTGCCTTGTACGGCATCAGTCGCGAAGAAAATCCACAAATGCGTGCTCGTGTCTTAGAAGCCAGTCTCGGAGAAGTCTTGTGATGGTTTATGGTGACAGCACGTCAATTACTGCAAAGCATCATTCACATTCCACATCAAACCAAACGTTTTTTTGACAGAAACAAAGTAGCCTTGACGCAACTGGCCGATCCTTGCATTGACACTCAAACCAAAAAGCAAATCAATTTGAAACCTGGAGGTAGTGGTTCTCTAGGAGGTGTCATCATTCGTTCCCCCTTAAACTGGGATCCTAATGCTCCCAAAGTCGTCCCCAAGAAAAAAGGTCACTCCCCGACGTACCCAGAAGAAAACGAAAAAGAGTAACGGTGTCAAGACCAGGTCACAACCTCAGAAAAAGAAAAAGAAAAGCCCACAGAAAACAGCTTCGACCCGCAAGAAAGGTACTGCCGCCAGGACACAACCTTACATTCGCAAACCACGACCTGCCACAACGGTGACTGCGTCTCCAGTAGCTTCAGGTTTTTCCACTTCTACGTTGCTGATGATGCCTGCCAAACCCGATTTGACACGTGTCTTTCCTAATTTGATGAAACATTGGAAACCTGCGTCTCCAGAAACTTCTCCTCCAGTGGTGACACCCTCTTCCTCTTTAGCGAAAGTGTCCGCTGCTCACAAAGTACCTGCCCCCAAAATCAAAGTCCAAGAGAGACCGGGTGTGTTAAAGAGTTTACTGGATTTGTCCAAGAAAGAACTGTCCCGATTGAGTCCGTTGCGAACCCCTCAGCGACGTGTGATGCTTGCCATGAAAATGATACGACGAGCCAACAATCAGTGGCGACACATTCCAGTATAAACAAAAACATGAGGCAAACGATATGGATCAGCATTTTTGTGCTCCTGAACGCCCAAAGATGTCCCCTCAATGACGTGTTCACCGTCACCATCGTCGTTCTTCTGTCCAAAAAGGAAAAGGAAAAGGACAGTCACGTCATCCGAAAAAACGCTTAGACAAACATCGACGGCTGCCATTTAAAAGACACACTCGTCCAAGAAAAGGAGAAGTCATCAAAGAGGATGATTCTTTAGCGATTTTGGAAAACAAATGGTCACCTTTATGATGAAGCGATAGTCAAAAAAAAGAATAAAAGACCGTGTGCCAAGACATCGTTATTAGTGTATTTTTTGGTGTGTGCCCTGGAACCAGCCAACAAACACAGATGTCACCCCACAAAAAGACATCCTTCTTCTACCCCCAAAAGAAAGAAAAGGAAAGGACTGCCTCTTCTTTTAGTCAAACATTGGGACATGTTATCCGTCCTGTCCAAAGCTCCTCCACCAATGTAAAAAAACTCATTCAAACTGCCTCCAAAGATGTCATCGATACCGTGAGCGAATGTTGTCTGAATGTCTTGAAAGGCACGATACCATTGTCTAAACATCAGAAAGAATGCTTAGCTAAACATCGACACGTTCTTCGCCAAATAGTCCAAAAGAAGATCCCCATTCGTCAAAAGAAAAAGATGTTGGTGCAACGCGGAGGAATTTTACCCCTGTTAGGACCCTTGCTGGAAACAATAGGAGGACCCTTGTTGAAAGGAAAATTGGGAACGATGGGAAGAATCCTGGGATGAAGATAAAAGGGTCAAGAATATTAAAGGGACCTCTGGAATCAAAAGCTCTCAGACGTGACCATTGAAATCCGATGCAAGGACGAAAACTGGCTTTAGTACCTTACAAACGATGGATGGAATACCATCGTTGGCAAGAACAACGGACCCCGCATTTATCTCCGAATCCTCATTTGACCGAGATGTCCCAGTTACAACACGAATTGCAATCCTTGATGGGTCTCAGCGATTTGTCAGAAACGGAAATATCGCAAAGGTACGATCAACTGTTGAAACGGCATCAACTCTTTCACAAGAAAGCTTTAGACGAAACAGCTCAACCCACTCTGAAAGATTTTAAGACCCTGATGAAAAGTCCACCACTACCCCCACCACCACCCCCAGCGGTCAAGACAGATGCAACCCCACGGATGCCTGAGGAAGAAGAGACACGAGAAGTCTTTCAAACACCTTCAGCAGCTCCCATCCCTAGTAAGATTTCAGCGTCCTTGTTGATCCATTCCCCTACACCCCAACGAGATGAAATTAAAGCTTGGGTTAAAAAGATGATGTCCACTCCTCCTTCGACAGAAGTTAAAAAGAAAGAAGGGAAACCAGAAGTGAAAAAAGAAAAGAGGACCAAAGCCATCCCATTACCACCACCACCACCACCAATACCCTCGACAACTACTCCCGTGGCACATCGGACACGTACAGCCGTTTCTAAACCACCCCCTCACCCCAGCCAGAGTAGCGTTAGTGAAGAGTGGATAACTTATTTAAAAAAATGGAGAAGGTGTTAGTCAGCATTTACTACGATCCATCCCATCCTGCAGGTTACGGAGGAGTTCAGAAATTGTATCGTGCTGCCAAAACTCGACTGAAAAGTGTCCGTTTACCTCAGGTGCAACGATTGTTACAAAAACAAGCCACGTACACCTTACACAAACCCATTCGACGAAAATTTTCCAGAAGTCGCACCCATGTAGAGGGTATCGATCTTCAATGGCAAGCTGATTTAGCCGATGTCTCTCATTTGGCCACCTACCATCGTGGCTACAAATATTTGTTTTGTGTCATCGACGTCTTTTCCAAATTTGCTTGGGTCGTGCCATTGACTCCCTTCCAAATCGAACACTGAGTTAGTGCGAGCCCTCAAACTGGTGTTGAAACAAAGTGTAGTTACCCTCTTCGATGGCAAACAGACAAAGACACCGAATTTCTGAACCAATCTTTCCAAAAAGAATTGGAGAAACATCACATTCATTGTTTCACCACCGAGAATCCCGAAACCAAAGCTAGCATCGTGGAACGTTTTCAACGCACCTTGAAAGAACGCATGTGGAAATATTTTACGCATCAACACACTCTCAAGTACATCTATGTCTTGCCGCACATCGTCCAATCGTACACCCAATCTTACCATCGGAGCATCGGACGTGCCCCCCCAAGAAGTGACTCCCGACAACGAAGTGACAGTCTTCGAGCGACTGTTTGGTACGTTCCTGACAGTGACTGTCCCCAAGAAAGGTGGAGTGTTGGCAGCAGGAGATTGGGTGCGCATTCGTAAAATCAAACGCACTTTCGACAAAGGTTACTTACCCAACTGGACCGCCGAATTGTTTCGTGTCACTGAACGACTGCGTGGCCGTTATCCTTCCGTCTATAAATTAGAAGACATGAACGGGGAAGTGTTAAAAGGAACGTTTTACTTGCCCGAGTTACAACATGTGACCAAAAATGAAGACGACGTGTACGAAATCAAAAGCATTCTCGATCGAAAAACCCGAAAAGTGGGAAAACGACGTGTCAAAGAAGTCAAAGTACGTTGGAAAGGATATCCTCCCAGTTTTGACTCTTGGATCGACGCTTCGCAGATCATCGACTATCATGCCCTTCAACACAGCCTAAGCTACTGCAGTGACCACTCCTTCCCCCAGTTCTTCTCTGCAAGATCTACAAAAGCAACCCTTGCGGGTTTGGTGTGGAGAACGTGTGTTTAAAACGCAAATCGTCTTTTTCGGCCAAATCTTTGTGGTGTATTGTGTCATCGGTGCTGCCATTGCCAATTTGAGTTTGCAACAAGGAGACAAACAATTGTGAACCATTTTACTCAGCAGTTGCATCGGTTACCTTCTTTCCAATCCTTCCTTGAAATATTCCTCTAACGGGAACAACAACGGGGGCCTTCCGTTCAACATCAATCCCCCTTCCAACAGTCACCATTCTAACAACAACTATCTTTTAGACATTCCTCTGACTTCCAGCGATCCCTCGGACACTAGAACTCTGTAATTATGAATAACCAAATTTACTTAACATTACCCAGTGACAGTTCCATGGAGGTGTTTCCCAATAACACCTTATGCTGTTACACGGCCAAATTGCCTCAGGCCATCCAATTGGATCACGAAGCCCATTGGGAAGTGGCTTTGGTGGAAATGATTCACCCTACACAAATAAAAAACATCGTCGAAAATCAAAACACTTTTATGGTAGAAGTTCATGACAAGCAAATGCAACAATACTTGGATGAACATGGTACTGCAGGTGACTCTATGAAATCACAAGACCCCAAAACTAAACGGACCACTTATCGGTTGAAAATTCCTCTAAGATATTATTTTAGTGGTCAACATTTGGTGAACGCAATTGCTGACAGGTTCAATGGCGTGTTTGGCAAAGCCTTCGAGAAAATAAGAAAGAGAGTCACGACCGAATACCATAAAATGGCTCGCCGCCTACTGATGAAATTTTCAGTGGACAAAGTATTAGCCATTACATTTTGTCCTGAATTGTATGGTATTTTGGGTGGAGACTCCAAGTAAATCAAGATCAGAAACGAAATGTCAGCCGTTACCAGCAACTTGGATTTTGCGAAATATTTTCGATTCCTGTAGAAATGAACCAAGGACTGAATTTGATCTTTGTGTACTCCGATATGGTGGAGTAAAACGTGGTGGGACACACCTCCGTACCGTTACTGCGTGTCATTCCTTTCAAAGTTGATTCTGCCACGAACGCTGACGAGGAAGGTGGAAACACCTATCACGTTCACCGCGAATTTGTACATCCTCACTATTTGCCCGTCAGTACGTCATATTTCGACATTGTCAACATTACTATAAAAGGAGATCTAGGACAAAATATTCCATTCACCAAAGGGAAAGTCACAGTGAAACTCCATTTTCGAAAACGGTTACTCTAACCCCTTGTCAGTCATGTATCCTGTGTACCAAGGAGTCGCTCGACAGCGAGGACATGATTTACGAGATATGCTGAAATCAGCCTTTCGTTCAGTGGCCCCCGTTTTAAAAGCGATGGTGACACGGGGATTGCACGCCTTGAAAGATGCCGCGTTGACGTAAGGTAAAGAATTTCTCCAAAATGTCATCATCGACAAACAAAATCCCAAAGAAGCCTTCTTGAGAGCAGGCAAAAATGTCTTGCTTCAAACGGGCAAAGACATTTTGGGCCGACGAGAAACTTCTATAAATATCTCTGACGCTACCGAGTCAGGCATTCCTACTTCCCTGACACCACAGCAAGGACAAGGCAGAAAGAGACGACGAAGGCTCCCCTTCAGAGGACTTCACAACCCCAGAGCTAGAAAGACTAAGAAAAGAAAAACCGTCCGAGACGTTTTTGATTATTAAATCAGAGAAAATGATGCACCGAGAGTCTTGCGCTTGTTCGAAGTCGGAACTGGATCTGTTTGCCATGCCACCCACCATGATGACGTTGCAAGAATCCTAATGGGTTGAATTTCATCCCGTCTCCGCTTTGACGGATTCAGCTCCCATCGAGTTTGACATCAAAGGACAGCCCGAAGATTACATCGATCTGAATAGCAGTTACTTGTATCAGAAACTGAAAGTGATCAAAGCGGACAACACCAATCCGGGAGCTGATGCCAGAGTAGCTCCCGTCAACATTTTCATGCATTCCTTGTTCAGCAAAGTGGATTTGTATTTGAATAACAAACTGGTCAGCAGTAGCATGGATACTTACCCTTACCGAGCGTACCTGGAAAATCTGTTGACGTACGGAAAAGAGGTCAAGAACACTCATCTGGATGCTTGCGTGGTATGGAAACCTGACACCGCAGGCGAGGACACGTTTAACGACACAGCCCTGACAGCAGATGACAATCCTCACAATGTGGGCTTTAACGACTGTCGAAAGAAAATCCTGCACGGTCGTAATTTAGAACTGATGGATCGTTTGCATTTGGACATGTGGTTGCTAGACAAGTATTTGCTCAACGGAGTGGATATTCGCCATTTGATGGCTCATGCCAACGAGTACAAAACCATCATCCAAGAAGCAAGACTTTACGCGTAGAAATGTTACCAAAAGCGGGAAACGACATCAGTCACACATTGAGCAAAACGACCGCCAAGTACCCGATACGACGCGTAGAAGTGAGAAGAAAAAAAATTCTCCATTGCTGCTGAACTCCGATCCAAGATCGAAGATCATCTGTTCCAAGGACAGTTACCCAAATGTTTAATCGTTGTCAGCAATGCAGCCCTCAAAGCCCACGATCAAAATCCTTTCCAGTTTAAGCACTACAAAGTGTCCAAGATCGAAGTCAGTCGCGATGGCAAGACCTTGTGTACCAGACCCTTCGAATCTAACATTGCCCAGAAGAATTACTTGAGATCGTACTTGTCCCTGTACGAAGCTACCGGACAACTAGGAACCAACACCAGTCACGGCACTTCGTACGAAGATTATGTAGGAGGTTACACTTTGTGGGCCTTTGATTTCACTCCAGACCAAGGCAGCGATGAGGGACATTTCCACCCTATAATATCCGGTCAACTGCGTGTGGAACTTCAGTTTGCAGAAGCTCTCACCGAGACGGTAAACGTCATCTTGTATGCCGAATTTGATAATATCATAGAAATCAACAGTTTGAGAGAAATCATTCTAGACTGTTAGAAACTTTGAAAAACTCTTACCCCTCTTTGAACGGTGCAGAATCTTTGGAAATGGAATGGGATGATACCGTGAAAGCAGAACCCGAAGACAAAGACAAAGAGTACGTAGTGGTCACGTCCAGATGGCCGGAACAAGAACAACATTTAGTGTCCTGTTTTGCCAAACACCTGGCGGATAAAATTACGGAATTGACCAAGAAAGATTGCTATGGATGTCAAAATGATCATCCCAGTCAAATTCAACACGATAAATGTTTGATGATGAGTCAAGAAGAAAAATTGGACGAGTATCTGGAGAACGCTTGGGGTCTCATCTCGGAAGAAGCAGTGTTGCATGAGTGGTATAAAGGCTTGCGTGATCATTCTTGGCCACCATTGACTGATAAAGAGATCTATCGCATCGAAGCTCTCTTGGCTCAGAGTACGAAGACTAAGCGAAGAGACGATTACTTCACAGAGATTTTCAAACAAAAAGTCAGAATTGAATTGATGACTTATCATTGCCTGTGAAAAAACAACAAAACATAAAATGGATACCTGGAAACTTTATTACCTTTTGAACAACAGTTCGTACACTGCTTCTTGGAATCCTGTCGTGTGCGCTAAAGATGAACTACCTCATCGCAAACCTCAAGACCATCAAGCTTATGTCATCAACACTGACGACAGTCGTCTCCCAGGGACCCACTGGGTCGCCGTCTACTTCCCTAAAGAGGATTGTGTGGAGTATTTTGATTCGTATGGATTACCCCCTTTGGAAGACGACATCATCGACTTTATGAGTAGAAATGCCCAGACGACACGATTCAATATTATGTGTATTTTCTTCACCAACGCAGTCTTGGATATCCTTTAGAACATTTAGTGACTTATTTTGATCGTAACTTTTCTAGAAACGATGAGAAAGTAGATCGATGGTTTTGTGACCATTATAGCTATCTTTTGTCTTTAGCTAGGAATCGTAGTGTACATCAATGGCCTCATGACTTCCATCAGTGGAAATCTCAGATGATTTCACAATGTTGTCAACCTTGTCAAAAAAAGTTTGTTTGATGTTATTGTTAATTGTTAGTGGTTAGTCGTTTGTTAAATAAAAAATGTTGTGATTGGAAAAAAATGTGTCTGTCGTTTGTTTTCAAAAAAACACTGTGAATATATACTCTTTGACTTCTCTCTCTATCCCTCACCATGACATTAACTATCATAGCGTTCCGACCCAAGAAAAATCCAGTAGGGATGTTTGCTATCGCGTCCATGTTTGAACCATATAAAGCGGGTCGGTCTCTAGTCTGGCCATCCGTGGTTGACTCATCTACCTATGAACATGCCTTCCAGACTAGCCAAGCTGAACGAGCTTACGTGAATTTAGTGTGTGTATGTGTGTGTGTGTGTGTGTGTGTGTGTGTGTGTGTGTGTGTTTTGCGTTCGCGTACGTTTGTGTGGATAGTAGATATGGTGTGTTATATGCCTTCGCATACGTTTGTGTGGATAGTAGATATGGTGTGTTTTTTTCTTCTCTTCCCTTTTGTGTGGATAGTAGATATGGTGTGCTTTTGTTTTTCTTCTCTTCCCATTTGTGTGGATAGTAGAGTGTGTGGTTTTTTCTTTTCTTCTCTTCTCGTCTGTGTGGATAGTAGAGTGTGTGGTTTTTTTTTTTTTTCTTCTCTTCCCTGCTGTGTTAATAGTATATTTTTTTTCCTCTCTTCCCGTCTGTGTGTATAGTAGACATGGTGTGTTTTTTCTTCTCTTTCCGTTTGTGTGGATAGTAGATATGTGTGTGTGGTTTTTTTTTCTTCTCTTCCCTTCTGTGTGGATAGTAGAATGTGTGTTTTTCTTCTCTTCCCGTCTGTGTGGATAGTAGATATGGTGTGTTTTTTTCTTCTCTTCCCTTCTGTGTGGATAGTAGAATGTGTGTTTTTCTTCTCTTCCCGTCTTTGTGGATAGTAGATAATGTGTGTTTTATGCGTTCGCGTACGTTTGTGTGGATAGTAGAGAGTCTGTTTATTTATTCTTTTCCCGTCTGTGTGGATAGTAGAGTGTGTGGTTTTTTTCTCTTCCCGTCTGTGTGGATAGTATAGTGTTTTATTCTTCTCTTCCCGTCTGTGTATATAGTAAATATGGTGTGTTTTTTCTTCTCTTCCCGTCTGTGTTGATAGTATATTATTTTTTCTTCTCTTCCCGTCTGTGTGCATAGTTGATATGGTGTGTTTTTGCTTCTCTTCCCGTTTGTGTGGATAGTAGATATGGGTGTGGGGTTTTTTTTCTTCTCTTCCCTTCTGTGTGGATAGTAGAATGTGTGTTTTTCTTCTCTTCCCGTCTGCGTGGATAGTAGATATTTTTTTGTTTTTTCTTCTTTTCCCTTCTGCGTGGATAGTAGAATGTGTTTTTCTTCTCTTCCCGTCTGTGTGGATAGTAGATAATGTGTGTTTTATGCGTTCGCGTACGTATGTGTGGATAGTAGAGTGTGTGTTTTTTGCTTCTCTTCCCGTCTGTGTGGATAGTAGAGTGTGTGTTTTTTTTCTTCTCTTCCCTTCTGTGTGGATAGTATAGTGGGTTTTTTTCTTCTCTTCCCGTCTGTGTGTGTAGTAGATATGGTGTGTTTTTTTTCTTCTCTTCCCTTCTGTGTGGATAGTAGAATGTGTGTTTTTCTTCTCTTCCCGTCTGTGTGGATAGTAGATAATGTGTGTTTTATGCGTTCGCGTACGTATGTGTGGATAGTAGAGTGTGTGTTTTTTGCTTCTCTTCCCGTCTGTGTGGATAGTAGAGTGTGTGTTTTTTTTTCTTCTCTTCCCGTCTGTGTGGATAGTATAGTGGGGTTTTTTCTCTTCCCGTCTGTGTGTGTAGTAGATATGGTGTGTTTTTGCTTCTCTTCCCGTTTGTGTGGATAGTAGATATGGTGGGGTTTTTTTTCTTTTGTTTTTTTTTTTTTTTTTTTGTCTTCCCTTCTGTGTGGATAGTAGAATGTGTGTTTTTCTTCTCTTCCCGTCTGGGTGGATAGTAGATAATGTGTGTTTTATGCGTTTCCGTTCGTTTGTGTGGATAGTAGATATGGTGTATTTTTCTTCTCTTCCCGTCTGCTCGAAAAGATTTATTCTTTCTTGCCTAAAAAAATTTTAGTCGATTGTATATTTTATGTTTATCTCCCAAAAAAAATTATTCTCTTACCTAATATGTTTTTAGTCGATTGTATATTTTAGGTTTGATAGACTGATATTCATCAATCTATGGTTGTGTTGTTTATGTCTCTATCTCTATTGTATTTGTCCCTACCTAGGTTAGCCGCACGTATTCAGGTCAGCCACTTGCCACATTGTTACCAATACCGTGACGTCATCCCACCAGTTTCATTCCTATTGTCGCTAGAGAGTCCCAATCCCTTGTCGCTCTATAGTCCCACCCATGTTAAATTTCCCCATGTTAAATTCCCCTTGTCGCCAGGGTACAACCCTCCTGTTTTAACATTGAAGTCCCATTGTCGCTAGGGTATCCCACTATACTACTTTCAAAACTACCTGTCTACAACGTCCTTCTCTTCTGTCGCTCATTAACATATACATTCGTCATTTAGGAGCACATGTTAGCTCATGACTGACTTATAATTAAAATATATATTTAGAATTCCAAGTTTCACAAACTTAAACCGGAAAAAATATCCATGGCAATTATTCCAATTTCGTCCACAATACACATCCTATAGGAAGAAATGAGGCACTATAAAGTTCTTGTGTGGAGAAACAATGTACTATATAGGTAATCGATAAAATTTCGTCCGGGGATATTTAGCTACAACCTATAAAGTTGCAACATTTAACGTATTGGAATATACATAATACTTCTTAAAACATCTTGCATTTTAATACCCTTCCATCAAAGAAAAAGAAATTCTAATTCCCATCGTTTATGTGGAATGTCATCCAAAGAAACACTTTTCTGGAGAAAACTTCACTTTTGGTGGATTATAAAGAAAGTGAATGATGAAAGAACGCAATACATAGGTAATCGCTAAATCCCTTCCCGCCGGGGGGTGGGGGTGGGTGGGTGGGTGTATTTTGCCAGTATCTATACAGTGGCTAAACTGGCCCCGCATATTTGAAATATACACATGACTTTCTTACACTCCAAATCCTCTCCCCCCCCCCCAAAAAAAAGCGCCATTATTCATATGTAATGTCTCCTAAAGAAATCCTTTCCCCGGGAAAACTCTTTTAGTGAACTATAAAGTTGGTCTATACAGAAAGAACGTACTATAAGCGTTTGATAAATTCCCGGCCGGGCCGCCCCCCCCCCCCCCAGTTGGGGGGTGGGGAGGGATATTTAGCAAATACCCTTGTAGTATTTTTTTTATTCATAATGGAATTTTCTAGTCCACTAAATGGAAACTTTCCCTGAGAAAAGGGGTTTTTTTTTTGGGGGGGGGGGGTGGACATTCCTTATATAACATATTAAAAGTTCCAAATAAAAATAATTCTCACTGTAAGTCGTATGGGTATGAATACCACATCCCAAAATAAATACGGCGTGACTCTTTTATCATACATAAGGTCATTCAGTATTCACCGGCTGCTCATATATTTTGTATTGTGTACAAGTAGCACCCAAAGTGAGCGAGCAGCGTATCTCTTATAAAAACCACTGTCATCTTTTTATGTGTCAATATGGGTTTTGTGAAATTTATTTAAGAATCATCTATAGCCATTTAACTTTTAATTGTAACACGTAGTTTCTCAGTCATTGTTCTCGTCTTATCTTCAATTCATATATAACGGTTTGTTATATGTATTGTCAATTTATATCGATGTTCTAATAAGGCAAAAGAGAATCTACTACATAATGTATGTCACTTGTATGTATTCTAAGCCATGCTAGACTGGAAAATATTCAATTTGTAATTTCACGTGTGCCTGATTTTGCCTATAAAGAAATGACACGGACCCATAACGATCGTAATTGTTATTAATTTCCTGAAATACGAAACAACTATAACCTGTGACACACATAAAAGAGGCTGTTTTTTGTTTCGTCTTGTTTTGTTTCGGTGGAGGCGGGGCCGCAAATATATACTGTAATGACATAAAATGGTGTAATTTTAGAACCGATGTAAATTTCACGACCATATATAAGTCCTCGCTCAATATACCCGATCGAAATTAACCCACGCTAAAATAATAGAGTGCCGTAATTCACTGCATTATCAAGGAACAAGGAAGACAATGCATATATGAAAAACAATACCTTAATTTCTGGAATCTGTGTACCTATAAAGTGGCACACCCCCATCCAAGTACTTCTGTTATCCAGTGGATACATCGTAGGCATACAGTTCATCATTCCAGTCTTCAAGTTGTCTAAAAGGAACTTCAAAATGGCCATATGCAGCGTCGTCCTTTCCAAGATTAATAAGCCTGACCCACTTCAAAATATTTATGTGTTTAGTCCAGGCATGTGTTACCCACAGCCCGCGGGCCAGATCCGGCTCGTGACCAGGTTTTATCCGCTCATTACTTCGTAGGGTATAGCTTTAAAAATCGCTTATACGGCCCGTGACCTGAGGTCTCACTGGACAGTTTATCTGATGAATTTTCATCCGACAATGACCTATTGCAGAAAAATGAGAAGATACAAATAAAAACAAACTAATGATTTTTGTAGAAAGCATGCATGTGAGATTTTGACTGCGGCAATCAGGTTAATTTCTTACACAACTGGTGGCTTTTATACTGAACCAACACTGCCACCAACCCCTCTTTTTTACATTCATTTTTGACAGCAAAGAGCTATTTTGACTATTTTCCTCTGACAAGGGGGCTAAAAGAATCAGTATGTGCCTTATGCATGAATAAAGTTCACTAGTACTATAACAAATTAGCATACTATTCATCACCTCTCAACCATCTCGATTTTTAGATATTTACCTCTGTAGCAGATATACATAAATAAATAAGCCAAGTCGGCAGTTCATTTGCAGCTCAAGTTACGCATTTGATATCCAGTGCTAGTCTAACTGTGACAGGCAGTCACCAAACAAGCCAACCCATTTTCAAGCTTAACTCAAAGTAAATCTAAACCACATTACAGATTTAGCTTCTGTGTGAATTTATAAATGCTAGGCTTATGATAATTAGGTTCATGCCTTCTACCTTAAAAATTAGGGAGGTGTCAAAATACGAAACTATCCAGTGAGACCTGAAGGAAGCTGCACATGCTTGTTGGAATCCATTCACATAAACAAGGGTACAAACTAAAATGCGTTGGAAATGAGTCAGTCCGGGTGTCCGAAATAAACATTTTGTATACACTGACCATAAAGAAGCCATAGTAATTATGTGTTTAATATCACTCCACAAAAGATTTGCCTATTTCTTGCAGCCATTACTATCAAAACATGTGCATATAAGCTGTACTTTCAACTTTAGATTTAAGGAACCAAGTAGTGGAGAAACACGCATTAGGATTGCACGAACTTGTCGTGTCTTTTATACTAGACAATATAGGACTTTCATCTAGCGTATTCAGCATATATCTGCTTTAACGGCTTTTGGTAATACGAATTGGCTCAACGGGTGGGATGGTGTGGTATAGTCAAATATCACAGATAGTATGTAATGAGTAATGAGTTTAAAGTTATATTATTAAGTTTGAAAAAAATGCCATTTAAATGTTCTATTTTACGGAAAATGTATTTATATGAGCTAAAATAAGCAATATAATACATTCAATAGGTATTTACGTAGGTGTTTACGATCACTAATAATACTATTAATAATAAAACCTGTTCACAAGCTTGGGGCAATTTCTCATTGGCTGGTGGGGTCATGTGGGTTCTTAGAAGAATTAAGTTATTTCTCTTTTGATGGGTTAAATCAGGTGGGTTCTTATAAGATGCAGGATATTTACAAATTTTCACATAGCGAGTAGGCCCAAAATGTGTTTGCATCCCTTTCTTATGTTTTTTGATGTAGCATCAGCCTGCAGATGTAATATTGTGTTTAGATATTATTTGAGAGGAAACATTTGTTTGGATTATTCACTGGAATCACAAAATACTCATTGAACTGAAATATTTTTCTGGGACTATTGTGAAATTATTCAAAGGAGTATATAAGAGTTCTTGACAATGCCAAATGATACATCAGAACTATTGGCAGACCAGTACATTCTAGGAGCAGGAATTCATTCGGAACATTTGATTCTTTAGGACTTGTGATAGAACTTTTGAAATCAGTTTGGGTTTAATTCATAATACTGTGCATTCCCATTAAATTTTCATTTTATAACTTTCATAATTAAATTCTTTGTTAAGTTTTACAAAACTTGTTGGTTTTGATTCTTTCTGCCAGTTAGTTTATGATTATAGAGTTTTAACGGTACATATACGTAAATCTAGTCGGTTGTTCGTTTGCAGGCCAAGTTATGCATTTGCTTTCCAATGTTAGTCTAAATGTGACAGGCAGTCACTAAACAAGTACACTCATTTTCAAACCTAACTCAAAGTAAATGTAAATCAAACTCTAGATTTCGTTTATGCATTAATGTATAAACACCATGCTCGTGGTTTCAGGCTCATGCCCTCTACCATGAAAATTAGAGGAATGTCAAAATACGAAACTTCTATCTTACGGAATTGTTTCGTATATTGTATGTTTCGGAATTTGTTCTATATTTTATAAAGAATCAGACCTATGTTACACAAAGCTCATGGTTTCAGGTTCATGCCCTCTTCCTTTAAAATTAGAGGGATGTCAAAATACAAAACTATTTAGTGAGACCTATCATAATTTCCAAGCGTTTGTATGATCCAGATCATGACCGGAATAAATTTATCCGGGAGGTTGGGGATGGGGGTAGCTATATATGTATTGCCGAAAATGTATGTTTTCTTGCAATCCATTCTATCTTATGGAATTGTTTTGTATATTGTATGTTTCGGAATTTATGCTATAGTTTATAAAGAATCAGACCTATATTACAGTAACGTCATGCTATCAGTCAGACTGTAGACTATTTAAAGTTAGCCATTTTTATAGCTGAACAGACATGCTGAATTCAGTCATATGTTGCATACATTAAACATCCGTCCTCCATGGTAACATTTTGGATTGAATCGTTACTGACTATACCGCAGTGTACACACATGACCTTGACTTTAAAAATGGAGTCACACTAACTTTTTTCATGTAGTGCCAACAATTATTTCTCTTGGATTGCGCTCGTGCACAGCTGCTCTAAATTAGTTCACTCTAGGTTTGAAGGTGATCATTAATGTTAAACTTGACATTCACTAGAGACTTGATGGTTCAATTACTGATGCTCAAACTTGACATTTACTAGAGACTTGATGGTTCAATTACTGATACTCAAACTTGACAATCACTAGACACTTGATGGTTCAATTACTGATGCGCAAACTTGACATTCACTAGAGACTTGATGGTTCAATTACTGATACTCAAACTTGACATTCACTAGAGACTTGATGGTTCAATTACTGATGCTCAGACTTGGCATTTACTTGGAACTGGATGGTTCAAATATAGTTGTTCAAACTTGACAATCGTCAGGACCAGATCGTTGGTGGGTGCACAACGGGGGATCCGGGTTTCCGGGACCACGCCAGCCCTCGGTTAAAATAAAAACGGAAACACACACACAAATATACAGTAACTTGTCACTTAAAACTTTATCATCGTTTTATTCTTGCGCACATTTATTAGGCATTATGCACACTTTTGAGTGAATCGACACAGACTATTGCTTCGGTGCCCTTTCGGGGAAAGTCGAGGTCCTTTTGAAATTTTGGAAAACCCCGTCCAATCAACACTTGACCTGATCCGTCCCTGTTCAGCAGAGACCGGATGGTTCAAGTACTGTTGTTCAAAACTGGCATTCACTAGAGACCCGATGGCTCAAGTACTGTTGTTCAAAACTGGCATTCACTAGAGAACGGATGGTTCAAGTACTGTTGTTCAAACATTCTTGAAGATTTTGTAATGTTTTTCTTGGCATTAAAAATTACTGGAATTAATATATTTGGGGTATTGAACATTGTTCTGAGCTCCCATGTATCACCTGTTCCTTTCCATGCAAATGAAGATGACAGTGGTCTATGTAACTCGGAGTCAAAGGGATATGGAGGGTTGCCATGCCTTTTTGCAAAAATTCAAGCTGTTGCTACTATATCATTGTTTTAATAAACTAAATGAAATTTATACCAAATAATAAAAAACAATTTCCCAACAAAATGATTTGTCTTTATTTAATTTGTGATTATTTGAAAAGATGTCATATTTCTTCCCACATCTGTAATGCGCATTCAGGAATAAATGTCTAAATATGGATAACTGTATCTCTTCTTTCAAGGAAAATAGCAACAATGCACCCTTTATCGTTAGTGAAACATCCGAAAACGGTTTTATTATGTTATCACTAATAAAGAATTTGTATAAAGTCATGGAATCGGTCTTAGAAGACCAGGTGCAAGTTTTGTAAATTTTCAAAATTTAGCTTTCACCTATCAGTTCTGAAAATCGCTGCTGAAAATATTCAGATAAATTATACTTATATACTTAGAAAATAAACTGGTTCTTTTATCTTCTTTGTTAATGATGAAGTAGTGAAATAGCGTTGTTTACGAAATATGTGCCTTAAATAGGTCCCTCTTGCCACTGAAAGCACTCACATTTTGGTTGTTCCTTGGATCCAAAATGCCATGTGCCATCATTTGCAAATCAAAAGAGAGCGGATAATATTTAATGGGGTAGATAAGTAATTTCCTACTCCTTTGTATGTTAATGTACGTTAGTCTCAATATAATGATCTATCAGAATCTACATTGCTTTAAGGTAGTGACATCGAATGTCCACATTAATTGTTTTTTTAAATCCTGGCATTATTGTAAGGTAGCAACATGCAATATCCACACTAATCATTTTGTCATTTCCTTGCATTGCTGACGGTTGATAACAAGTACTTTACGACATTTTGCATTATAAATGAATCGCACTTCCTTACTTTTCCAAATTCAGCATTCCAACTACCGAAATAACAACGCTTTGTTTTTATGATTATATATATATGGAGTAAAATCCGACTTGAGAAACGTTTCCGCTAATTAGACTAGGTATATACTCTATAACACTGACGAGTTCAAGCATGCAAGACAACGATTAAATGAGGACACGTTTATATATAAGGTGGACAACTGCAAATAGTCAATACATTCTCGCCATCGGTTTTACCACGAGTGGTGCATTTAATGAACCACACCAAACACTTTGTTGGTCAGGATTCTAAAGCTGTTTGTTTCTAGGGAAAAATACTCGTGTAACTTTTTTATATCTTCCAAAGTGGTATTTTGTTCTAAACTTGAATTATGTTGCCTAAATATGGGGAATTATCTGTAAATTAATTAAAGGGCTATTTTCATTTCTCAGTATAAGCTTAGAAATTGAAAATGTTCGTGATATTAGAGACAAGACAGTAGAATGGCTCTAATTAGCCACATCATCTTGTAAGTAGTTGTAAAGGATATATAGATTTTATACTTAAACTTTGATAATCTTTGCCAGGCCTCTACATTAAGGCATACTTATTTAACATTTATGTTTTGCTGTGGATATTTAATGTGAAAGTCAGTATGATTAGAGATTTATAAATCATTTACATGTTAACAAATCAACGTCTAGACAACTTCTGAGAAATTGAAAGGCTTCGTTTAGCATAGGAAACAGATTTCTGTATCAGAAACTCACAAGACAGAGAAATATGATATTAGGATGCCCGCTAGCTTGATATATGTGTGCAAAAACGTTTATCAGTGGGAGAGTTTGAATTTGAAATTGTTTAGTGAAAGGTATCAATTAAAGATGAAGCCTAAAATGGGTTTGTTCTACTTGTGAATTCCCAACGTAGCCTACAAACCAAGACAGCTGCAATAATCACCATGCTATCAGAAATATGAGCAATTTTATATCCAGAGTGCTGATCGGACAGTGTGATTTAATAACTAATGAGTCATATTGAAATAATAATAATAATAATAATAATAATAATGAATCATGTAAAGTTCTATTAAACTGAAATTAACACTGTTTATATATATATATATATATATATATATATATATATATATATATATATATATATATATAACACGATTCTCTACAGCTATACAGTATATGAGTATGTATGGGGACCAGAATGTGATCCAAACTTGCATTATGAGCAGAAAGATTTCATTGTAAGGATGTGTTTGCTTGTGCATTAATAAGAATGTGTGTTTCTTTGTAGGTGTGAGTTAAACTCATATATATCCTTTCCTCTTGTTTTGTGTGTATGTCATGTAGGGTTGTGTGTGTGTGTGTGTGTGTGTGTGTGTGTGTGTCCGTATGTATGTACCAGTGACCCTCAACTACATCCTTTCATTCCATATTTTGTCTGCAGCTGTCTCGCTTAGGCGCTCAGCATTTAGAGGATAGTGTTAGGACTGGTCGGCCTGGTGTCAGGATAATATGACTGGGTGGGACCTGATACCACATCTGCGGCATGATGCCCCAGTACTAGACATCACTATACACTGCCTCACTGCAGACATCACAACGATATGACTGAAAAATTGTTACATCTACGTTAAAAATCCAAACCAGACAGCCAGAGTCAGACGAAATCAAGCTGGTAGTGTAATGTAGAAATACGAAGAGCAGGGAAAACAAAAATGAATTACTAGCGAGTGCGGAAATACTGTACAAAGATTCCAATGTGCAATAAAAAGTAACATTATACTGAATCTTTTGCAGCTTTAAATATTTAATTGAAACAATTCATACTAAAAGAAATGGTTAGGAATTTGCTTGACTGGAAAATACAAAATCAGAGAAAAAAGAATTACAACTTGTTTACAAACGTCTTCCAAGAAAAGAACAATCAGAATATAAAATTATCGCAAGAAGTCTCCAGGACGCATTTAATATACAATTTAAGGAATACAAACAAGAAGCGAGAGATGACTAAATTAGATCATGAAATGAGCTAATGAATAACTTCGATTTGCTTCTACTTTTTAAGACAATAGAATTATACTTAATAAAAATAAATGCTAAAAAAAAAATTAAAACTTGGTTCAGTACAATTCAAATATAGCATTCATGAAGGAAGTAGACGATTTACCAAAACTTGTAGCTTGGTATCACAGAATAACACCGTCAAACAATTAACAAATATGAAATTGAGATGGAATTGAAATGTTGTTTGATATGCTTTCTACAATTTATTCAAGAGGTTACACAAGATATAGTATGATGACGTGTTTGACATTACATGTAGAAAGATAACGGTCATTAAGAGTATTAAGAGTCTATGCTCTTAAAATAAGTAACAGAAAAAACTGATAGACAACAAGCTTTGTAAAATTTAACAAATAATTTATTTCCCTAAAATACAAAGTGAAAATGAGAAAAAAGAACTTACGGTATTGCGAATTAAATCCCAAAATAATTCAATAATTATAGACACAAGTCAAAATAATGAAAAGTTCTGAATAAAACTCAGTTCAAGTCCAGAAAACATCCAAAACTGGAGGTGACGACGTGTCTGTTATAGCCTACGGAGTGCTGATGCTTCAGCAGTCTCTTGTTGAATCCCAGAAATATTATTCCAGGTTTGAATTCAGTATAAATTCCAGTAAATGTATTTATCCAAGAATTTTATCAGAGCACTTCTGTATTTCCAGAGAAAACAATCACTTGAATTCAATAATTTGAAGAAAATAAAATTCAGCCCAAACTGGTCACAACATAATACAACTTAAAGTGCTAGATGTTAAAGCACGACTGACTAAATCCTCACAATCACATGATTATATAGTTCTCTACTTGATCTCAGGTCGCAATTAGCATTTTCTAAACAAAAACATTACCTAATGGAAAATAACCTTCCAGAATGATCTAATGAGCCTTGTTTACTTACAACACAATAACCTGTAAAATTCACTTAGATATCTCCAAAACCCTGATCCAAATCAACATATTTACTCCTTCTTGTTTACCTGAATAATGACCCTGATATTAAGCTCATAGACATAGAGAATAATGAAGCTATTATTAGTTGTTTACATAAATGAAATATTAAAAAGTCAATCAGGTCAAGCAGAAATGAACTCCGTTTTGGACAAGATCATGTCCAGCTTACAATGTTACATTACAATAGCATGTAATGAAATACAATTTTTTAAAGCTAACAAACAAACAATCAAATTAAATATACATAACAAGAGATCATACACAGATTTACCAGAATGGGTATAATGTAAGAACAAAAAAAGCCTGCGGAGCCGAGAATGGCCGATTGATCTAATGCGCTGACCTTTACCGATCGCTGCCATCTCACTTCTGTCCGCATGGGTTCGAGTCTCGGGCTTGGCCAATGTGAGTACGTGAGAAAGCTTGCCAGTAGCTTCCCATGAGTCGGTGGTTCTTACCGGGGTGGGGGGTCCCGGGTTCTTCCTCTACCTGTTATACTGGAAAAACATGTGTAGCCTATCTTGCGCAGAGAAAGAGTGGTAACCCCAAATCGATCGAGGGAAAAACTGCATTAAAGTTTAAAATATGGACAATACATGTTTTATTCATCCCATGGAATATATTACAAACCTACCCAGCAATTATCCGTATAAACCACAAAAATACAATACTGACAGATATAAACATTGATTTAATTAATGTCCAAAAATATGCAGGACATAAAAAAAGCAATGAATTTAAACTTGTATTAATAGCCATTAAACCGTAGAAAATTTTTTTTAGACCATTGTATGTGTGTGTGTGTGTGTGTGTGTGAGAGAGAGAGAGAGAGAGAGAGAGAGAGAGAGAGAGAGAGAGAGAGATGCTCATTGTATTGGAGAAAATTGTTGTCATTATTAGGAATAAAGGACTTGCAGAAATTTATATTATCAGAGGTACTCAAAAATCGCAAACAAAAATACTTTTTCGCAAAAGGTATCATACTTATTTTATTCTGAAATTAATTCACAAGGCCAAAAATTTTATGCAATCAAATACATACACAATCGACATATAAAAATGTTCTGTCTAAATTTAAAAATTAATATCGCCAACTGTTCTATATAAAGCTTTGAATGCATAATGGAGCCAAAACACAACTGTAAATAGAACGTTAATACATCATGGACAATAAAGCGAAACATATATGATCAGGATTTTGCCTTTACCGTCAAGGAAGAAGCCAAGCGTATGATCCTATAGTTTACATGCAAGCATACAAATTTTACTAGTATTTGCAATCTGTTTCAAAAATTGATTATAAAGAACTAAAGCCAAATAACCACTGTTGAAATGAGTCACTATTTGACGACACACATAATTCGACCAACATGTCATACTTGTGAAAAGGGGGTTAATGAAGAAAATAATATGCAAATATAAGAGATAATGATCACTAAAGTAGAAAATACGAAGAGCCTGCTCAACCTGAGTGTAATTTAAAGAACAAACATCCAAAATATATACTATATTTATTCATAATTTGCCTGGGTGAGATTCTCATCTCTTTGTCAAGACCGAGGATAAAAACTATCCAAATCAGGAAGTAGCAGTAATACGCATACTCATGAAAACTTTATTCTTCGAGGAAGACTTTTATGATCAAAAGATTTAAGAAGACGGCAAAAAATAATCTGATTCGTAGATAGGAATCGTTTTACGATCCAATCCCTAGAACAATCGGGTTCCTAGATAGGTATCGTTTTACTATCCAATCCCTAGAACAATCGAATTCCTATATAGGTATCTATTTATGGGCCGATTCTCAGAACAATAGGAATCCTAGAGATGTATCGGTTTTAAAACAATAGGAATCCTAGAGATGTATCAGTTTATCGGCCAATCCCTAGAACCATATGATTCCTAGAGAGGTATCCATTTATGGGCCAATCCCTAGAACAATCGGATTACTAGATAGATGTCGTTTTATAAGACAATCCCTATAATAACTTGCTAATGATTTAAATGATGACAAATTCATGGAAACAAATACAAATGTAAGTAACAAAGAATCAAAATATTTCAGACTTCAGACTATATATATATATATATATATATATATATATATATATATATATATATATATATATATATATATATATATATATATATATATCCGTTCCTCTGCGTGGATGCCTTTAAAACGTTGATTGAAACTAAGTTACCAACAACAGAATAAAAGTTTAAGCAAACCGACGAGGATATGGAAGAAGCAAAGATGATCACTACCAGTGCGTTGACGATGTCCTTAAACACTTCAGATTGATTTCTCTTGCTGACTTAGACAACAGCTATGCAAAGAAAGAGACTTTAATGCTGTATGTTTTTGTTGTTTGTTTTTTTTCTGATGCATTTAGAAACGTCTGCATTAATAATAAGAAACTTTAATAATAACAAACTTTAATAATAACAAACTTTAATAATAACAAACTAGATCCAGTACATTATTTAAGTACATCTGCTCATGATTCTGTTTGAAAATGCGAAAGGTACAATTAAAATTACTATGACAGGTTCTTAATTGAGTTTGGAAGAAGATGGGGCATCGTCATGATACCAAATAAAGCAAACCAGGAGCATTATATGACCGATAAAAGCCAAACAAAAATATGACGGAGAATATGTTATGTCAAAATCAAGGTCATTCGTTATCTAATGAAATGTCAAACGATTTATAAGGTGTCATTTGCAATAACACTTCTTGTCTTTGAGTGACGAACAATGCATTCGCGGCAATTTGTAAGTAGATTTAGAACTATCAACATATTTGGCTAAACTCTAGCACCTTAACATTTAATTTCTACAGAATCTGATTTTTCCCCATTGCAAAAGAAACTGATAGAGGACAGTAACCTCAGCACTTAAACTAAGCGATGTTACGTGTAGGCTCGTACTAAAATAACAAGAGAAAAGAGTGAAGTCAACAAGCTTTGTATATTTTAACAAAATAATTTATTTCCCTAGAAAACAATGTAAAAATTGGAAATAGGACTTACGGTTTGTGAATATAATCCAAAATTTAATCCTAAGATTGAAAAATACAAGTCCTATCACAAAATAGTTCTAACAAAATCCAGGTTCGAATCTCAATGAAATTCCAATATGGAGGCAATGACGTCAGATTAGACCATTGTACTGGTGGTAACAGATCCTCGATTGAATCACAGTTTATGTTTCCGGATAACTCCAGAATAAATTTCCACTGAATTTCTTTGTCCCAGAACCTTTTATTAAAAAAAGTACACTTGTTTTGTAATTTTTTTTTCTAGAGAATAAATCATTAAATTCCAAAAACAAATGAAAATCAGATTGGCTACAACAGTTAGAAAACACCTTGTTTCCTCAAGGTGTTAAGAACAACTCTGACCCGATCTAGCAGAAAATAGCTGTTTTAAGCCTCGATTTTAGATCACATGGTACTTCACGCGATAGGCTACGTGATTTATTAATTTGAACATCGCAATAAAAAGAATGAAAATTAGCACGTAGGCAAAAATAACCCTATCTAAGAACCAAATTTTCACACTGAAAATATATAAAAGAATGAAAATTAGCACGTAGGCAAGAATAGCCCTATCTAAGAACCAAATTTTCACACTGAAAATATATAAAAATAAAACATTGTTTATTCAGACTAACACGTAGGCCGAAATGCCCTTGGCAATAGCCAATCGTTTTCGCGTAGTGTTTACAAACTCCATGAACTAAAGTGAGTTAAAAATAATTCTAATGCAATAGCTTTTACGTTCTATACAAACTGAATTTACTGAAAAAATATCGAATCCCGTGAAAATAATCATTACAATAAAATGTAATGAAACAAAAATAAAATAAAAAAGACTTTTAAAACTAACACACAAGCAATTTAATTACATATACGTAACAGCGACAAAAAACCCAGATATTTATCCTCCATCGTAATTTTAAGATCTATGTTCAGGTAGGATTAAATATGTAAAAGATAATTGAGCAGTTTATTTCGAACAAGACCCATGCCTAAAATCGTAAATCTGAATACCTTTTTTTTTTAGATAAAAAGCAAGTAATGACTTAGAGAAAGATTTCATCACACTGATGAGTAACGGTGGCTTCAGTATTCACACCACCCTCAGGACCAGATCCACTACCACTTTCGAAGAGATTCAGCATTAAAATATTGAATTGGAAACGAAGGGACGAGACGTAACTTACTTGGAATGCGGAAATCAAAGTGACTGCTTGTTTTGCTTGTAGTTTGATTAAGAAAGAAATATAGATATATAGATCTGTAAGCGTTGTGTGGTTCAAACGGTATCTAATTTCAAAGAAAATTGGGACCTAGAAAAGTAAAAACAAGGCAAACCCGTATCAGGAATCTGGACAAGCTCGCGCTAGGCTGGCCATATGATTTAAGTATTCAAATAATTTGCATGGTGTCCCCCAGCAAAGTAGACACAGAATTCGACCCAAAAAGTAACTACGCGAACCCAAAATGTTATAGGTACCCAAACTGAAGATGCTGATTGAAAATAAGAAGAGAAAAGAAGAAATGTTGCAAAGAAAACACAATATACTAGAGGCAGTACTAAACAACAGCACCCTGGCTATTACTACATTAAGGTCCGAGGTCTGTCTAATACTCATAAGACACAAAACCCCAAACTCAACAGCAGACCCATTCACTAGAAACCAAAACTAGAAAGCAAACTATACAGCCAAAACAACAAACAACAAAGTTAGGAAACCCAACCGCTAACTCAATCTAAAAAAACGCCAGCAAACCCAATTGCAACAATGGCAAACTCCACCGATGAAACAACTGCAACCCCACCACCACCACCACCACCACCAACAACAACAACAACAACAACAACAACAAACACCCCATTGAATTGACATTGTGCATACAGATGTGGAAAAAACCGTAACTAAAATATCTTAACTAAGCCTCATGGGAGAACAACTGAGAGAATATACGGGTGATTTTACTGTAAAATACACAGCAACAAGCCACCTTTATTCTTCAGGTGGAAGAAGTAGGGCCGCAGAAAATCGAGATTATAGAACATAAAATGTGCATGGAACAAAATGCCAACACGTATCAAAGCCTGGCGAAAAAGGGTAATCTATACCCACAGAAATAACCCAGTAGTCGAATTAAAAACGCCAATTGGACAAAACGGTCAAGAAACTCAAACGGCAGTCCGACTAAATA